>CM038722.1:21027106-21287106 GCA_021613375.1 Megaleporinus macrocephalus
GGAATGTTTGATGAACTTGAATGGAAATTTGCATTCCAAATACCTACAAGTAAGAGATTTAACTAGAAAACATATTCCTGGGTTTGAAGTAATAAGATTTTCATCCAGCGCTTGAACCAGTCCATCAGTACAACAGTTTGCAGATTCAAATTGAAAGGACATGGACGTGGCAGAAAGAGTGCAGAAGTGCAAGATTTGGTGCCAGCATGCACCAAGGTTTCAATTTGCACAGTAAGGCGCATGCAAAAGGTCTCTATGCCCATATTTCAAGACTTACAGCTATAGTCACCCAATAGCACTAGCAAAATTGGCTCAAGAATGCTTAAAAACCATTAAAACTGTGTGATGAAACAAAAGTGGACTTATGGATCAGCAGTATGTCTGGAGGACGAAGAATGACCCATGCACTGAAAAGAACGCCCTGCATACAGTGAAGCATGGTGGTGGCCTGGTGATGCTCTGGGGCTGCTCTGCTTCTTCTGGCACTGGAAACCTGCAGCATGTGGGGAAAAGATGGATTGAATCAAGTTTCAGAGTTTCAGGAAATCCTTGGAGAAAACATCATGTCTTCTGTGGGGATGCTGGAGCTTGCGTGGCATTGGGCCTTCCAACAGGACAATGATCCCAAGCGTACTTCACCTGCTTCTTTGGAAGACTATTTGTAAAAAAGTCTTTGGCAGGGCACATGGGGTCCTGAGGATATGTCAGCCGGAGCTGGATCTATTCTTATCCCTGTCAGGAGGATCCACCAACGTAGGGATAGGAGGGGCTCACCAGTAAAGTGATATGTAGTGTGATGATGACATGGTAACGTTGCAACTGTAATTATTGTTCACAGTAGAATGACGTATTATAGTAATGAGTTAAGCGGTTCAGCCCCTCTGAGAGAGAACAGGTCGCCTGGGGTGGGGCTTATCATTTAAGTGCCTCGGGGAGGCCGTTAGGGGAAAGTTGTTTCACCTGAACTCAACTAACTAGCTGCCAGTGTGATCACAGTAGAGTGGAGGAGATTCTAGCCTTGCGGCCGTTGTTTTTTTCCTGTGCCTAGACTGTAGCTTCAGTCAGGGATGTTGTAAATATTGTAAATACCTTTTCTACTCGCTTCGTTTTCATTTTTATTCAGTATTGTCTTTCCTCTTTTTATCATGCCACACAGAAAGTCACCTTTTTTGCTCTTATGGAGGTGTTTTGTGTGTTTTGAGCCACCTTACCATCCCAGTCTATGTCTGCTTTGCCTTATGTGAACCTAAAATCCCCTCCTGGGACATTGCCATTTATCAGTGGGATATAAAGAAGGGGGTTGCACCACGCAACTCCAAGAATATTAGTGAACTGGAGACCATTGCCCATGAGTTATATGAGTATAAGATTACTCAGTAAATAGTTTTGATTGCAACTGCAAATGGATGACTGAAAAAGTGATGCATGTAAAAAAAAAAATATTATTATTATTTTTTTTTAAATATTATTTGTAGATGGCATGGTAGCTGCATTCAAGTAGACTGTGTGTCTACATAAATCACCTGTTAGTAAGTTATAAGTCCCATAACCCACTGCTGCTTTAAATCCCTGGGTTACTGTGTGTGTCTTTAAAAGATTTAAAAGTTTGTGGTAATGTTAAAAGATAGAAAGATCGATCAGCTATGTATCGGTATCGGCCGATTTTTAATCAAAATATGTGATCGGTGATTGGACGACAATTTAGAGCCGATCCCGAGAGCTGATCAATGGCTTTAAACAAATTAGCCTAATTTCTGTATTTACAGCTAGAGTTTCATCCAGGAAGGGGAGCTGTCTGTGAACCCCCTTTCAGTCAGATCCCTGCAATTTCTATCTGAACCACTAGGTGGAAATACACACCGTTTCATTTTCGTCAAACTGACAAAATCGGCGGCCTTGCGAGAACAGTTTACGGCGTTTACCGCATGCACTGATAGATAACCTATCGTCCGTCTGGAAGTTTGTTACTGTATGTGACGCAGACTCATCCAGGGCGTTCTGTAAGATCTGTAAAATCAATGTGTCTCATGGGGGAACCAGGATAAAAACATTTAACTCTACTAATCTGACACTGCACTTAGGAGCACACCATGCGGCTGATTACAATGAGTATCAGTAAACAGCAGAGCTAGCACAGGTAGCTAGAACAAAACAAACAACCCAGAACACTGTGCAGACCAGATCTGACTGGTACGAACAGTACAGCAGCAACAACCTAACCGCTAAAGGAATCACAGCCAAAGTGATTGAGTTTATAGAGCTAGATAACCATGTTTCATGACTTGCTTGTGCCAATAATTGCATGTAGCCTGCTGTGGCATACAGCCCCGCCCTGGATCGGTATCGGCTATTGGCCAATCGCGCCGAAAGGTGATTGGCGATCGGAACCGGCCTCAAAAACCCTGATCGGTCCATCTCTAGTAATGTTGTATCTTTTCAGCAAAGTAGTAAAGGTGGTTAGTAGATATCAGGAGCTCCCTTTGTTGGTCAGAACAAGCACAATGCAAGGCGTCTGCTATCTGCTCTGCTGCAGATCTTTTCTAGACTTTAAGTGTCTTTTATTCACAATATATTAAAAAAGTCACTAGAGCTATCACAATTATTACATGATCACTTAATCCCAGTTACTTAGGCAGTTAAGACCAAGTCACTATGTAGAAGAAAAGTGCAGCACAATTCTCTAGTCCTTCATTAGTGGTCACAGGACGCTGCCCGCAGGACACTGTTGGCTGGATGTTGCTGTTTGGTGGACTATTCTCAGTCCAGCAGTGACACTGAGATGTTTAAACACTACAGCAGATAAATATATGAATATATGTATATGTATGTATTTTGTATGTGTGTAGAGTATCACTGACTGTACAAGGAGCATTAGCTATAAATCAAACACATCTAGCAAGCAAGATAGCAAATCAGTTCATATGAAGTAAGTTGTCCTTTAGTAGTTGCATGCAATGGACAATTATATTGTTTGACAATAATATCAATTGTCAGGTAAAATTGGTCCCTGCCATAGACACTAGTGTGATTAGGTGGGGTTTGTAGTAACAGAACATCTGAAGAATTGAATGCCTCTAAAAGCCACATCACAGAAAAAGGTAGAGTTTCTCTGCCTTTTGCACAGAAACATATAATCAGAGTTTTGGAACAAGAGCTTGGTCACAGGTGCCAGCCCGTGAGTAACACATGCGTGTTTGTATTTTTTAGGCTCTTGACGGGGAAAAACATCAGCACAGAAAAAGACGCAGTGGAGGTAAAAGACAAAACACTAACACACACTCACAAATCTGATTGTGTATTATGTGAAATATATTATCTTTAAATATCTATCATGTCCTCCCCCTTTCTCTCTCTCTCTCTCTCTCTCTCTCTCTCTTTCTCTCTCTCTCTCGTTCTTTAGGTGATGGATCTGCTTCATAACATGGGTCCGGACACAGTGGTCATCACCAGCTCTGATCTGCCCCCTCGCCTTGGAGACCGCTTTCTTGTGTCCCTTGGCAGCCAACGCATTGGTTCGTAAACTCTGTTTACTTTGTATTTATTAGCAAAACTTTAAAAAATGATGAACCCAGGTTATGTTTACATTTCATATAATACTCTGCACTAAATCCCATTAAACAGATGGGAAGCGAAAGCGTGTAAATGAATATAGGTAAATATTAAGGGAGTAAGGATGATCTGATGTGAAAAAGATTTGTTTTGGTTAGGCTAGATAAAAAATTCAGGTCTTTCTTAAAGTTTTTTTTTTTACCCCATTGTACTCCGCTGCCATTAAAGTGGTGTCCGCATCTTGTGAATGCACTAAAATGTAAGTATGTATATAGTACTGTAGTAAGAAGGAATTAAATAAGTACTAAAAGTTAGTTGTTTTTTTAAATAGTAATAATGATTCAATTACTGAAGTAAAATTATTAATAAAAGAAGTGACTATTTGAGTAATAAAGCTACTTTTTTGGTCCTCAATCACAGCCTGAAGCTGTTGCATCGCTGGAAATAATCTATACACACAAACCTAAAACAAAACATGGCTTTGCATGAAAAGTTAAAATTCACTGATACATTCATAACATATTGTCGATGTTCAAAGAAATAAGTGTCTCCAAAATTGTAACTTCCTTAGAAAGGCCAACAATATTCTTTACTTTTAATGTGAGTTCATTTAAAGAGGTTTTAGTGATTTTAGACTGTTTCTATTGGTTCATTCATTATGAAACTTTCACAGGATATAAAGAATAGCTTTGCTGCTCTGTTCAGGGCTGTTCAAATAATATAGAAAATGAATAACCAACAAAACTTTGTATAGTCTACCATAAAAATAATTAGCAACAATTCCAGTTTATCCAGTGTTCATTTTCTTTGGTGTCTAGCGTTGATGTTGTCTGGATTTTGTTGTAGTTATTACTTTATACACAAATGTGGAAATATATTTATTAGATATTTAACGAGCTTTCACATCCAGAACACGTATAATTTCACTGTTTAAACATTCAGATTTGTCTGTGTGCAGCGTGTATATGACAAACATACCTCCACCTGCAGTTTTTTTTTGAAAAAAAAAAAATAGAAAGCTAAAAACAAAGTGTGATGCATTTGCTGTTGAGATTTTATGCTGTGTGTTATAATATAATATTTTTTACTTCCAAATTTGTGACAACACCATAACTTACACAGGTACAGCATATGGGCTGATAGCAGTGTTGAGTACAGTAGGAAGCTAACAGACACAAAAGCTTTTAAGGTTAATAATTGGCCACCAATTTATTCTTAAACAGCAACTTAGGAAGAACACAGTAAACACAGTTCTTGTTTATTTAGGATTAGCTAGGTAGGCCGCTAAGGCTGAGCTCTGAAAAGTGGAGATTATTGGAGGCAGATTTAGCTGCTGTTAATAACACTGTTTTCTTTAGTTTATTTAAAAGCTAATTAAGATGGCAGTACGGATAAACTGTTTAAACTCTCATTAAACTCAACATCTCTAAACACAGCAGGCCGGAGTTTGTGCGGCTACAATCTTTATTTTTCTTTCCACACATTGGTTTATGAGCTGATACGCATGTTGTTTATTCTTACTCTGTAACATTATTAATAATTAATGCAGCAAAGTAAAAGATTTAATTTTCTTAAAAAAAAAAACACTACAGGGAAACATATATTCTGTTAGAGTAGATTACATGTAATTGCTTACTTTCCACCTCTGGTATACTATAACTATACAACAATACAAGTTAGCATCTTTAAAAGATAGCATCTTTATTTATGTGAGACAGACGTGCAACACAAGTAGTAGTGTAAAATAAAGGTAGCCTGTCAGTTTGGACTGTGCTCTTAACAAGCAAGTGTTTTTTTTATTCTAGCTTTTTAAAGGTTGGATTGGTTTTGTTAACTACGCACTGTGTCACTGTATTTTCTGTGAGATTACTAATATCAATACATTGAACGGGGTGGAAAATCTTGATTGGGACATCCACATGAGGGAGATGTTTTTTTAATGATTGTTATGATAACGCTTCCATAGTAATGCCGGATGGTACGAGCTCAACCCAGCGGATCCGGATAGAGGTGCCCAAAGTAGATGCTGTGTTTGTGGGGACAGGTGACCTGTTTGCTGCCATGCTGTTGGCCTGGACCCACCATTACCCCACAGACCTGAAGGTACAGCCCACATGCCCGTCCCAGCTCCTTAAAGACTGTGTTGTATTATAAGCTGCTCACCTTATGCTGAATGACAGTACAGTAAACAATGAACAGCGAATCCCAAGAACAGCACTGAAAAACAGCAACCCTTTCCTTTCTCTCTTTATCAGACGGCATGTGAGAAGACCTTCTCAGTCATGCATCATGTCATTCAGAGGACCATCTCCTATGCCCATGGTAAGGAAAGTGTGCATTTGTTTTTCTGTTGACACCAGGGTCAGGGATGAGGAAGAAACAAGGCTAGGACAAGGCTTATTCACTCTGGGGCATTATAAGAGCACAAATGAATGATCTTTGTTTATTTAATTCATGCAATCTTTTTAGTTTTAAATGTTTAGAATTTGCTACATTTGGATCTAAATCACATCTAAAATATTGAGATGAACTTGGGCAGAGTTGTGCTGATACCTTGGCTTAAATACACTGCCTGCTTAAATTGGATTTAAATGAGTGAATGGTTAAGAACCTTTGATTGGATAAATGCTGCAGTTATTAATATGGCAGCAATTCTTGTAACCCTAACCGATGCAGTGAGTAGATTCTTAAGCAACCATATGGGAAGATGTATCCGGTGGCGGTGGCCAAATAAAAGAGGTTACTGTGTACTAGACGTTGGTCTGAATTAAACAAAGCAGATTGCTGAAATGACTGGAATTGCAAAAGGAACGCTGTTAGAAACGCTTTATTAAAACTGGGAAGGACAATGGAAAACTACCCAGTTTGTGTAAAATGTGATCAGAAAAAAAATCTTGAGAGACCTATGTGCTCAAATGGTAAACAATTGACTGTAGAACTTGCATCTGTGTTTAATAGTGACTCGCACAATATGATAAGATCTTACAGAATTGGGACTAAACAGCTATGTGGTGATATGAAATGCAGGTATTGGGGAGGCTAATCAGAAAAAAGCCCTAAGTTTGGACTTTGGGTCAAGTGGGAAAGGTCATGTGGTTGACAGTGACCTTATTCTAGAGAGATGAGAGCGTCATGGTAAGAAGGAAGGCGTGTGGAACCTTCATGCATAGTGTCCACGGTACAGGCCTCTGGAGGCAGTGTTATGATCTGGAGCTGCTCAGTTGGTCGGGTTGAGGCTCAGCAACGTAATGTGTTATGTGCACTAAAATGATGAAGTCAGCTGACCTAAATGTACTGAATGACCAGGTTATCCGATCAGTTTCCTCTGATGGAATGGGCCTGTTCCAGGTGTGGTGATTCAGTAGGCTCAGATTGTGAAAGAGTGATTCACAATGTGGAATCATTTTCCACCCATGGTTTGGCCACCACAGAGTCCTGAAGAAGACTTTGACTCTCCTGCCATCAATACAAGATCTCGGCTAGAAACCAGAGCAACTAAATGGAACTAAATCTTGCGACGTTGCATAAAGTTGTGTAAACAGTGCCACAGCAAATGTGCACTGTTATCAAAGCTAAAAGACGTTCAACCAAAATATCAGCACCTTTTCCCTCCTGGTTAGCCGGTGTAACACAGATACTGTATATGTACTGTATTGTTTGAGGCAGAAGCCTATATTAATATATATTTCTATCTCTCTCTCTTTCTCAGAGATGGCAGGCCCTGGTAGAAGACCCAGCCCAGCTCAGCTGGAGTTACGAATGGTTCAGAGCAAGGCAGACATAGAGGATCCAGCCATCGTCATGGAGGCCACTGTTCTATAGAAACTCCACACACATATACACACACACAAGCCCCTCCCCTGTGCCCTCCGCCACAATCGCACAATGTATAGATGTTGTACATTTTTTGGATCTGTAATGTGACATTGCCTTAGAAATCTCGAAACAGAGCACAACATTTCATTGGGAGGGAGGAATAGCAGGGTACGGCAGGAGAGCCAGAGAAGGACGAGAAGGAGAGAACGCTGTGACGAAAGAGAGGGAAGAGAGGTAAAAAAAAAAAAAGAACCCAAATGTCTCTCTTTCTTTCTCTGGTACTTTTTCTCTCCATCCACCTCTCCTTCTTTGCACTCAAACCCCTGTTTGTCCTGCACATTGAACTCCAAGTCAGTGGAATGGCCTAGACAGAAGCCTGTGTATACAAATCCAGAGAAACTGCCATTGTTGAAACAGAAGCTCCTGAAAAACAGAGAAGTAAGGTCACTTATTGGCTGCACTTTAGGCCAGTTCCTGAAGAACTGTGTTCCAGTTAAGAACAGAAGAGCGTAGCTGAGACTCTCTCTTTATGGTCAGACTTATAATGAAGATTACAGAAGCGTATCTTTAAGGTGATGCGCTTATCTTTGCGTGAAGGAGTCACGATATCTGTATGTCTGATTGTCTTACATGGATGTCTGGATGTTTTCTGTGTCTTTTGCACAAAAAAACACTGATTTGCTGCGATTGCTGCTGCATGAATACATATAAATATAAATATTTCTTTTTCATTGTCATGTCATTTAAACCATGTTTCTTTTATTTCTCATTTTCCTTTAAGTGTTTGAAATGCAAGACTTCTGGCATTTCATTATATTATTTCTATAACAGTCTTAAATGTCATTGCCACTGTCATCTGATTTCACTTTTAAAGATTGTATTTTACAAAGATAGTGTTGTAAATTATTTGCTGTAATAATATTTTAACTTTTGTTGTAATAAATTTCATATCATGATAGAAGATGCTTTAAAGGAAAATATCTACTTTATGCAGTTTCCTTATCTTGTGAATATAGTTGCTCAGCAGAGACGTGTTTGATCCCTGAAGTTTCCTACTTAAAAGTCAGACTTAAAGACACCACATGAGCAAGCCTGTTTGAAATTACAACTGAACACAGCTAATTAAAGTAGGTACCTGTTTTAGCTTTCTAGCTCTAGTGTAAAACTAAAGAGCACACCTCAGAAACCAGACGTGTTGGCTGATTGTACTGCAATTCATGCTCCTTTAGAAAGAAGTTCCACTAATGAAGTGGCTGTGATGTAAACCGATTCATTCACTGTGGTTTGATGTGAAACGGTTCTTTGTAGAAAAACAGAGTTTGATTTCTTTACAATGGTGGGGATGGCATTCAGGGGTCGCACCAATATAGCCGTTTTCTTTACTATCCAAACTCATCAGTGAACCTGCACATGTTTTATGTGCTGTTGGCTTTTCCTGTCATGACATGAAATGATTTAAAAGTGTTTCAGGCAGGTTTACTATTGTAAAACAATAGTTCAGAGATCAGGTAGCTTGTTTGTCTTGGTTTTATGTAATAGCTGTCCGTGAGGGAGCTTCTAGAAACGTTTTACTTGTTTAGAGACATCTAGTTCCTCTCACTGCACTGTGAACAATTTTAACTTGGAAAGTCTCTCTAGAAGCAAGTGTTTCACATCAAATCACTCTCAATGACTTTGTTTACATCAAAAAAAATATTAAATTGGTGGAATTCCCTCTAAAGGGCTTTTAGCTGGAGATGGTTCTAAATGCCTTGACACTCCACCCCCTCTCTCTTTCTCTCTAGCTCATTGGCTGAACTGCCTGGATAGATTTATTTAAATATTAATAAAGAGCAGATGAATCTCTTCTTTCATCTCTGACTCCGCCCACTCTTTTGTAATTCAAATTTAGCCATTCATCTTAATTACTGCCACTTTTTTTTAATGGTTATTTTCTGTCGCTGTTCTGTTTTTTCTGCTGCGATCGAATTCATCCATGCTAAGATGACCTTTAAGAGCTTGTGGTCTTGAATAGAAATAGTGCCCATGTGCAGGACCAATCAGGGGTCTGCGTTCCTCTGGGTGATGTACTTCCTCTGCAGCTTTTCATGAATCAATGATCTGTTAAGTCTATGTTTTAGTGTGTACCTGTACATTTGAGTGTGTATGTGTGCGTGTATGGGGGGTGAGAGGACTGTATGTGTGTGTATTTGTGTCCGTAGATAAGGTGTAACACTCTTAATGGGGTATTTTGGGGATGTTTAGACAAAAAAAGAACACTAACATGTTGAAAACTACCACTGTCTGTGTGAGGGCAGCATTCATTCTCCGCCCATAAACGCATTCATTCATAGCTACTGTTGCTGGGCTGGACGAGCTTTACGGAATCCCAATCAAGCAGAGTCTGTTAAAGGGGAACTGGTTTTCTTGTTCTATGAAGATCATGACTGCAGAACGCTACAGGCTGCTTGAGAGCTCTCAATTAATGGGGCTGAATAGAGCTAATAATAAAAACATACTGAATAATGATAACAAAGACTGTTTGCTGAAAAGGTCTTGGTTTGACTGTAAACTTGTTCTATCAGTTTTCCAAAAAACAAATCTCAAAATTAAACTACAATTTAAATACAGAGCCAAGACCTGCCAAAATTGTTTTGTATATTGTCGCTGTTTACTACTTTCTCATTCACTATTACGACAGCAGCCCTTTTATATCCTTTACACCCTATTCATATTGAATGGACCAAGAGATATGCTCCAGAATCAAATGGAAATCTTGATTGTTGCATTGAAAGACTCATAAAGAACAATTTTGGGTTCTCCTGTATTATTACTATTTTGAAGATGCATGCTTTTCTTTGGACAGTGACAGTATGTTTTACACATGTAGGCGCCATTGTCCACCAACCAACAATGCAGTAATGATGCGTTTTGGATATTTATAGTTGAATTCTTATTTGTGGTGGACCATTATGCTGTGTGAATAGATTTGAAGTAAACTAAATGTTTAATTTAGTGTTTTGTCCCCACTGAGGCTAACATTAACACCGCTACAGTGAATTTGTTAGCCACAACATGTCAACATGGCAGCCCATGATTGCTGTGGGGTATTTCACGCTCTAGGAGGCACTGTTAGAAGCCCTGTTTAAAGCATTCAAAAATATACCAGCAGTGTTAAAACATTGTTGCTGGTCTGTGTTTGAAGAGTGTGTGTATTTTTCTCTCTCACTAATCATGATTTTGCACAAAAGCTCCGTAGCTTCTTTTTTATTGCATTTGACGAGTCTAGAGTGAATGTTGAGTGGCAGATCACTACACATTCTCTGATTCAGTCTAATTTTAGTGCATGGCAAAGTGGGTTTTTTGGCAAACGGAAGAAACCTTGAAAAGGGACCCACCCTCTTTAGTCAACAACAATAAAATTAAATCATTAAAATGACTAGAAACTGTTCATTTTATCAGTCATTCTTAAATTCTTCTAAAGCTTGTCCAACTTCGCAACAGCTGCTACGGAAGAACACATTTGTGGGCACACCATAGATGAATGGTGAGATGAATGGTTTCAATAGAAGTGCCCTGCAGTCGCTGACCTGAGAACAGCTCAGTGTTTACTCGTAGCATAGTTAGCGCTAGACGTTGTGTTAGAAAACCTGGTCCTGGATCAGCACAGAAGCGCATCTTCTATCCAAAGCCACTTGAATGGGCTGTTGGCAAAACTGTACGCTGCCTGCTTCCACAAGCAACCAGTCACTGCCAATAAGTGTTTGTAGACAGTTGTGTGTGTTCAGAGGTGGGATTCTGAGAAAGGGGGGGGTATATATATATATTTATGTGTGTGTGTGTGTGTATGTGTTTGTCTGTCTTCTGGAAAGACAAGTGGCCCACCTTGATACACCCTGTGAGGGACCCCACCCCAAATAAAAAGTTATACTAATAATAGCGATGCGGCTCACTCTCTCGGTGGGCAACCGAATATTCTTGACTGTTATCACAGTGACGTTTAGCGCATTCCCTGAGGGAAATGTAGGGCGGAAGTTTTGGGGAGGACTACAACATTTTTGTTTGTTTCCTGTACATAGTGTATGTAATAATGTATATGGGTCTGTGGAATTTGTGTGTTGTTGATTGTACGATCGTGTGTGGAGCAAAAGTGACCAAATGTTACTTGTTATTGAGGGGGAGATGAGCTCACCCCTATGGACCGGAGCTGAGACTGTCTTAAGTGTTTTCTAGCATCAATGTACAGTGATTAGTTAGGTCCCAAAAAAAAAAACAGTCTTTAGCCCTACTTCTCTGTTCCATTATCACCAATGTGTGTTGCGCAATGTTTTGGCTTAACTGCCTTTGCATTACTTTACTACTGTCCAGGTAGTTTTATCAAGTCAGTATTCCAAAATGTGGGTCTGAAAGACTTTGGAGCGATGGATCGGCTGCATCCATGTAATTGTGGTCATTAGAATTTGACGAGTAAGGTTCCAGACTAACAAATACAGACTCAGCCTAACTGGAATTCTTTGCCATAATAAGTTAACGCTATGTGTGAAATTGGGCCCTATTCACTAAAAGCTACACAATTTTAGGAGTCTGCCATTTGTGTTGTCCATAAACATGGAGAACATGCCATACGCTCCTACGATCTCCCAATGCTCTGCAATTAGGAAGTATACAAACGATGTAACCTTGCAGCCAAGGCACTCATATGCGTAGGAATGTGATTTCTGTCTCATTGTTGAACATACTCTGAAAATGTAGGACAATGTTTACTTGAATAACATTCTTTTCCCTACAATAGTGCTCTATGCAGAAATCCACATTTTCCAGCATAGGGAATAGTGATTATGGGTCCATTTGGAACACAGCCTAAGAATTAAAAAAAAATTTGGCTGAATCTGGATTTTTTTTCGGTCACAATTTGGAGCACAGACATTTAGGAATTATATAAAAATAAAAAGGTTTCAGTTTGGACTTGGGTGAGGGTGTGGGGGGTCGAAGTCCAAGTGAACCAAATAAGTTATGAATATTTTCTACATATAGAACCTGATAGAAACAACGCATTGTGTCTTCGTCAATCTCCATCCTCATCAGTGCCCTGTTGTATGAACCACTGTGCTTGCTGTAGTATCCCAAATTTCCTTTAGAGATCAAGTCGCTGTGGCAAAGATCCATAGGAGTGCGCACTTAGGAGTGCATACTTGTCACAAGATGGCAGCCGTCTGCCAAATATCAACAACAATGATGATGTCAGTACTAAGCAGAATGACCTGTTACGAAGGCAATGGTCAGCGTCCCCACCCTTAGCCTCAGTAACTCTGTCCGTCTCTTAGAAGATCTACTAGTGTCATGTCTGTGCTTTGCTGCTCATTATAGTTTTCTTTCTGTTGTTATCTGATTATTACTTTTTTAATATTATTATTTTTATTTGCTTCAGATCTTCATTTCTTAATGGGGACAACAAATATATATATATAAATATAATATAATGTTGTAAATGTTTGGTAAAAGTTTATAGTGCTTCGTTTTCTGGTTCTGAATATTTTTTAACATGTTACAATGAAGATTGTAGTGTACAAATCCACATTTATAATATATAAAATGTATGTTATGATGCAATAAAGAGAAAGTAATGATTATATTACATACTTTGTGTGCCAGTGTGACTGTAAGCTAAGGCAGTGGTGAGATTCAAATAACAGTGTGATTATTCGTCCTTCAAGGGCACGCGGGACAAGCTGTTCAACCTTGAGTTTGAATACTGTGCCGGGGGAGATGAAATACTATGAGCGTTTATGTGTAATTTATCTGTGCCAGTAGCATAGGCATAATAGTTAGACTGAAGAAAGAAAATGGAATTGAACTAGCCAATTAGAGTACAATAAGAATAGTTTACAAGGCAGTGATATAGCTTGTGCATTAAATTTGAAGTTCAGTTAGTAGCTATGGTGTTTATCTTATAAACTTGCAATTAAGCTTGCAACTAGCATTTTATCAGCCTGTTTCTAGTATTTTGAACCCTTGAACCCTTGAACAATCATGCATAAGGTTCCACTAGGCTATGTAGGAAGAGTTTCTGGAGAATTTGATTAGGGACACAGAGGGACAGTTCAATGTAAGCGACATTAAGTATACACTATGCACAAGTGAATTTCTAAATGAATTAAAATGAATGAAAAAATGTTCTAATAGTAATTATTGTAATGCTAACATATCCAATAACAACAGTCTCTGATCATGTCTGGCCCAAAAAGTCCATTTTCTGCTATACACTGATCAGACATAACATTAAACCATGTCCTTGTTTCTACACTCATTGTGGATTTTACCAGCTTATCATATGGGTGCCCTTTGTAGTTTTACAATTACAGACTGTAGTCCATCTGTTTCTCTGCATCGTTAGCAGTGCAAAGAATGAGCCACCATCTAAATAATACCTGCCCCGTAGTGGTCATCTGAGGGTCTTGACCATTAAAGAACAGGGTAAAAGGGAAAAACAAATTATACAGAGAAACAGAGTCTGATAGTGTAGAACTACAAGGTGCTGCAAAACGGATTAAAATGAACAATAAGTATTCATACAAGTAGGTGGTTTTAAAAATATGGCTGATGATTGGTGTATAGAACAATATATATATATGCAAAGTTAAATATTAAAATAGGATAATCCTTTATAAGTCCCACAGTAGGGAAATTCACAGTGTCACAGCAGCAAAGGAAAAGCAAGTCACTCAGCACAGTATATACAAAATAAATAATAAAAGTCAAAAACTCTGAAGAAGAAGAAGAATTATATTTACAAATAATTGTACGTGAGGTATTGAACTGAAAATATTGCAAGTATTCACATTCATTACTCAGGCAGAAGTATAGATACTAGGGTTTAAAATACTTCTATACAGAAGCTTTTTAGTCAAGTAAAAGTACTGCTTTCAAACTACTTAAAGTATAAAAGTAAAAGTAATGTAAGGGGAAAAAATGCCTTTAGTCACAAAAGCTTAGGCACCACAGGGGTCTATAGTACACTAGCCCACCCCCCAAAAAATCATTCTTCTAAAAGCCATAATGACTATAATATTATATTAAAATGTTAATGTTGATAAATTTGGGATGCGCTAGGCTTCCTGTTTCAGCTGCATGTATGCCCATTAAAAATGAATGTATTTTAGTACAATGTAAATATATTAAATAATCATATCTGTGTACTACTGAACATTAACATGTGTTTCATGGAGCAGAAGATATGATGACTAGTTGTCTATAAGTATTGTAATGGTGCAGTCAAACTTCGAAGGCATGTTATCAATAATCTTTACTGGAATGTAAATGTACATGAATGAAAACAAGCTGTAAATTAAATAGGAGTAACGAGGCTATGTTAAAAATGCAAGGAGTAGAAAGTACTGATAATGGAGTGTAAATGTAAGGAGTAGAAAGTAAAAAGTCAGCTGAAAAATAATTACTCCAGTGAATAATTACTCTACTTAAGTAACAGGTAACAAAGTATTTGTACTTCATTACTCTGATATTGCACATGGCTATGCTACTCTGAAAAAAACTGTAAGTGTGTAGTGTGAGTGTGTGTGTGTATGTTGTCTGCTGTGTATGTGTGGTCTGCTGGGAGCAGTGCTGGTTGTAAAGTCTAACAGCAGCAGGAAGGAAGGAGTAAAGCAGCCTGTCACTGAAGGAGCTATTTGTTGCCTGAATGTCATGATTCAAATTATTAAATGCTATATACAAATCACAAAAAAGTATCAGAAATGTGTCTTTAGCTAGTTTAAACACTTTATTCTAAATTAGAATGTAAATGTGAATATATTGGCACGTTGCTGCTGTCAGTACCAAATTTGTACCAAAAGAATAACTTTATTATAAAACAATAAACCTCTAACATAGGGTGGCTTGGTGGTACACTGGATAGTACTGTTGCCTCACAGCAAGAAGGGCCTGGGTTCAATTCCCCGGCCAGATCTGTGTGGAGCTTGCATGTTCTCTGGTGTGTTTGTGTGGGTTCCTCTGGGCGCTCCATTTTCCTCCCACCGTGCAACAACATTCAGTCAGGTGAGTTGGAAATACTAAATTGCCCCAGGTATGAATATGTGTTAGTCTGCCCTGTGATGGGCTGGTGACCTGTTCAGGGTGCCTTCTGACCAATGAGCAGTGGGCTAGGCTCCAGCAACCCCCGCGACCCAGGAGGATAAGGAGCTTTGGTTGATGACTGAATGAATATATCTAATGTAAGTCAATGAAACCAGAAGTTTTTGCAAGTAATTTTGGGTATTTTTTTGTCCATTCCAATGTATCAAATTTACACAAAACATAAAAAGCAACAGGTTCTGAATAATGACAAAAATGAAGATACTGGTTTCATTAGTAGCAATATATTCAAATATATAAAAAAACACAGTTTAATACATTAAATGTGTGAGCTTTAAAACATGACTCATAATTGCACATGCCTTATAACTGCACAAAGTTTACAATAAGTGTTTTTAAAACTGTAAAAGTTGGTAATTTAATGTAAAGGTAAATAGGCACCTTAGCTAGCTAACTTCAGGGGCCTTTCATAGATTTGTACTACCATGGCAACGACTAACAATGTAAACAAAGATGCCTTTTACTGTTATCAAATATATACAGCTGCTATCAAATATATATATATATATATATATATATATATTTGATAGCCGCTTTGCTACCGGGTGCTGCTGATCCGCTGTTTCCACTCGAGCTGAGAGGCTGATCGGACAGGAAGTGAAGCGAACTCACTTAACGGAGTCTGCGATGGCGAGGAGCGCCCCGCTGCTGCCGGACAAAGAGAGAGAGAGCATCTAAAACAGCGGAGAAACAGCAGAGGAACCGGAGAAACAACCGATAAACAGCAGAGAAATAGCTGAGAAACTAGACTGCCATCAGCACTGCACATGTTCTCGTCGTCATTCTGCATGTTTTAAGCGAATAAAACACGGGACTGTGGATCCGGTGCTACTGATGACAGCCAGCGCGCTTCAGCATTACGGGTTTGTTTATTTAATTATTTATTTATTTGTTTGTGTTCAGATTTATTTCTCTCTGCTGATCAGCAAAATGGACATGCTTAATTTTACATCGCTGAAGTTCCTAGTCGCCGGCATGCTGTCCGAATTGGCCTGTCCCACCTTAAACAGTGCAGCAGACAATTTCGGTCAAGAAGCTGGCGAATAGGAACTTCGTCTTCTTCGTTTTTTCGGCACACTCTTAATTAAAATGCCTGCCGTTTTCTTGACAGCCTCCAAACGCCCTTGGGTTGTCAAACACTCCCCTAGGAGGGGCATTAGATGGTGGACGGTGCTGCTTTTACCCTCTGTGGTCTTTACCCCGCTTTGCTGCAGCAGTAGGTTAGTCTGCTTACACTGGGCTCCTGTTAGCTGTCTGCTAGCCACCGGGGGCAAGAGTGAACACTGCGGGTAGCTGCCGCTTTTACTTACTCCTCTTTGTTTGTATATTAGTGTAACTGTGTTTCTAACCACTGTGTACACTTAAATATGTTTTTCCGTGTTATTTTCATGTGAAGGCACTACCATAAATAAGCCGACTGGTCAGCGGGTCGTGCCGGGCGCGCGTCATTGTGGTGCGATGTTGGGGTTACTAGAGGGCAAAGACTCGGTTCGTTTGGGCGGAGCTACATGTGGGGTACATGTTTTTTTTTTTAGCCCCTCCCCTGATCAACCCTTCACATAATGCTGATGTAGGGACTAGGAATCAAGCGGCACTCGTCAGTGGGCCTGGAGAAAAAGGGCCTTATGAAAAGTGCAGTCTCCAGTGAATCTGGAAATAATGATTTATGGTAAATTACACATGCAGCTTTGCACAGCATGCAGTATTTATATATTCAGCTTTACTAAAGAATCTCATTCACGACTTTCACCTTATGTGACAGCCCAATTAAGATATATTGCTCCTTTAGTATTGCAGTAAAGCTATAAGGCTAGTATAAAAGCTCAGGGGGAAAAAAAATGGGAGTGCTACAGGCGACTTAAAGCCCCAGAGAACGTAAAATTTGTTTTCTTTTTCATTTGTTTATGTTTCTCTGCATCCCCAGTGTACATGTACACACTATGTCTTCATAAATGCCTTCCCGAAGTCAAATAAATATCAAAAAATAAGTATTTTACCAGCATTTCTCCCCCTTCAATGTAAAATGGGTGGTCCTAATAGTGGGTAATGCTTCTGTCAGCATTTCCTAACCAGTGACATGGTTAACATGGCACGCCTCGCTTTTTCTTGGAGCCTGAGAAACATATAGCTATTGCTAACTTCAGGTTCTATGAAGCCGGTTCTAAGAATGTCAGTGGTTCATTCAGTCAGCCAATGTCATGCCAGCATTCCGTGTGTGTGCGTTCCCTGTCCAGCAGTGAAGTTAAGTAAAGCTTTTTTCTGGTTTAGTCATCGTCATTGTCACAGCAGCATCGTCTACTCGAGTACAGCTGCAGTAATTTCAATCAGAAGGCTAGCGGTTCTGTTCAAATCCTTAGCCTAAAGTATGGAGCTTGAACATGCTGGACCCGTTCTCTCGGGTGAACAACACGGTCTGTGGCTACAGCGTGAGTTTTAATTAAGCTTGTTTAAATTTAGCCAGAACACTAAGAAACCTACCATTCCCTCACCACCCAGGTTTTCTGGTTCTGGATGTTCTACAAAGACCTCATCAAGTCAAGTCAAGTGGGTTTTATTGTCATTTCAACTACATACAGAGTACACAGTGAAACGAAACAACGTTCCTCCAGGACCATGGTGCAACACAGACAGTGCATACAAGACACAAGTGCAACACGAACAAACAAGTGCGGACAGACAACACAACACAGTACAGACAGAGAATAATAAATAATTGCTGGTAGTGTGCAAATTGTGCAATGTGTAATAAATAGAGTCCAGTGAGGTATAAAGTTATCAGTGCAATCAGTGCAATGCTCATCAGTAGGCTCATACACATACAGCTGTATGATTCTTCCCGCATGTACCATCATGTTCAGTATGTACTTGTGACTTGATAAATCCAAAGCTCAGGATGTGTGTGCGTCTGGGGAATGCTGGAATTGTTTACAACTGAATAACACGCAATCAGATGTTGCACCTTATGTTTATTAGAAGGAGGCTTTCTGAAGAAAGGTTGAACCCCGCCCAGACTACTAAGATTGAAATGGGTGGGACTGAACATGCAGCCCCACCTAACAGGGAGCCCCATCCTAATGTCGATTTACATCGAGGGGCTACACGTTTCCGAGGGGTGAGTGAGTGCATGACTGTTGGCTTTATAGGCATTATGCATTGCCAGTGGGCCTCTAAAAAGCAGGGTTCTTTTTGATCATCCTTTGGTTATATTACAAAAAGCACTCTTTTTTTCAATTCTGTGCAGGTGTCTTAGGTCTTGTGTCAGTTGCGGTTTGGTTTAAATCCAGATCAGATCTTTGGTATTGTTGTCTGCCATATGGCTGTGTGCACACGCACACTTTACTTAATCCCAAGAGGTTCAGGGCTCCATACTGCTAGTATGTCTTGACAGTTTTGCTCTGTTTTCTTTCTTCTTTAATGCTTTCTGATGGGGTGCACATGGCTTTGGCCCTTTAGGCTGTATCTGTGTTTGTTTTAGTTTGGAGTATACTGTACATGATGCGTCCATACAGAGTTTAAAACTGTCGCACAGGTCGCAAAGACTTGAACCCGACCTGAACTGATTATCCTCTTCAGATGGTGGAGTACTTAAAGCTAACCCTATTACCATTACAGCTACTGTATAGGAAGGTGTGATGGATCCTACAGTGGTCTGCGTCACCATGCATGGGAGTATTGGTTCTTCTTCTGCTCTAAAGGTTATCTCGTGAGAACAGATCTTCTAAAACCTGGCCCTTGATTGGCACATGTAGATCAGAGCTTCTCTCTGAATCCCTGGCTTGCACTCTTGTTGGACAACTTTGCGTCTTGTTGATACTGTGTGGGTTAAAGCTTTTGGTGACACCCCACTGAGATCCTCTTACTGGTCCCCTGCCTTTTCGCACCTCCGACAGGCTAGAACCACCCGACACCCACTGTACGTCATCTGTTGTTTTTTTTTAATTCCTAATAAGGAGGCGCTGACCATCTGCAGTGATATCGGTATCAGCAGACATTTGCTTAAAAAAATATCAGCATCAGATGGATGTTTAGGTTTGACTAATGTTTAAAATCAGTCCTTTTATTTACTGAAGAAGACCAGAATCCAGAAGAGCACCAGGATATTGAGCTAAACATTACCTAAATAGTAAGTTTCCTTTCTGCAAATGAGTAACATTTAAGTTTTAAGATAAAACAGACCAAAACAAGCCAACCCAGACAAGTTTTATTAGGTTTGTAATACATTATTTGTTAGCACAGAGTATCAGCATTGAGTATTGTAAGTTTTTGTGATTTTGAAAATGTGATATTAAATAAAATGTCCAGTGTTGCATAGCCGGAATTGCTGCATTTTTTTTGTTCTTCCACAATTTAAGGTTGTTTAGGCCTATTTCTGGATACAGAAAAGTCACAAATTGTGTGATAGAGCTTTTGAAATAAAGGGGAGCAGCTAGTCGCATAAGTAAGTTTTAGATCAGTGAGCAGTGTTTCAGAAAACTGGTATAAAATCACGTTGCAAAGCCTAGACTTTGCTTAGCTTAAGTTCTAGAACTTGCAGCCTATTGTTCACCAACTGAGTCTTTGCCAAGCTGTGATCCACCTTATTTAGTGCAACACAGTTCGGATGTTTGAGTCTTCATTGTGTTTGGTGAAAACTGAAACCACTTGCTAACATGCTTGTGTTGTCTGGATGACCTGGTGTAGTAATTTAGGTGCTTTCTGACATGTACTGGAACTATTAGGGGATTATCCAAATTTCCCCTTATCTTATGGACCTAGCCAGTGTGTTCAGTATTGAGTTTTTGAGGGTCTCATGCTGACTGGCTACCCTATTATTGGCTGGCTGCTCGTTTGCTTTTTTAATTTTTTTTATTTTGAGGTATTCAAATGGTCAAATAGTTCACTTAGAGAAGTACTGAACCCCTCAGGAAGACCTGTATTTCACACCTTGGACCTAGCTGTTGATGAGCTATCCACTACAAAAAATAGTCCCTAACCTTTTTCTTGTTTCCGCCAATGAGATGGCCAGTGACAGAGTAAAACAGAGTTTCTTTTCATTCATCTTTTAAAGAACACCTAGGACTGTATTAAGACCAAAGAGGTTTTTGTGGAGGTATAGGAATAAATTGCTAGACTTGGTGGTTGGGAAAGATACAGTAAAGATACAGTAAAGATACTAGCTGGGTCCAGAATGATTAGAGCATGTTGGTTCTGCATCAATTGGGCCAGTTGTAGAGTTTTGTTCATGACATTTTGAGAAGAGCAGTCAAAATGTGTCAAATTTACAGCTCACATCATCTCCATTACGGGCTGATCTGGTTAAACCGGCCTAATGCTGCTCAGATAAAGAAGAGGGGGAAATGAATACATACAGCAGATGAATAGAACTATGACTTCTACACCTAACCTCAAACCTAAAGTTGTTTTACCTGCCCACTGTATTGTCAAGGGAACCATATGCAGCAGAACATGAGAGCAGGAGGGAGTTCTTTTTGTTCCACATGTCCTTTAAAATCTCCAGGGCCCAGAGTAGTGGAGCCCATTCCCAGCACTGTTCTATCTCTTTGTGAATGATAGTGAGAGGGCATTTGCTTATCTTGACCAGCCTTTGTTATATTGTATTAAGCTCATCTTGTGTAATGTCAAGCAAAATAGATGCAACTTAGTAAAAATCCTAAAAGTGCTTGTTCATGAGAAGATGAAGAATTCCACAATAGTCACATCCATTATGTCTACTGTGAAGAGCAACCTCCATAATTTGTGGTTGTCCCATTCGCAGAAGCTGCACTGCTTGTCTCAGCTTTTTTTTCGTTCAGAGACCAGTACAGATCATCTGAATGCATTCAGTGTTCCAGGAAAAGCATGATGACACGAGACAAAGTGGAAACACAGTAATCTATTTTGTCTCAAAGGCTGGTTTTGCCAACAGATTAAGCCTAGCCCTAAAAAAAAGATACTTCAGTAGATGGTCCAATTGACTGTAATGCTTCTCCAAGACAAGGTTTAATTGTTGTACAAACCAATGTCTTGAGCTAAGCTCAAATAAGGGTTCCTCGGTAGTTGTTGGCTGGGATGTATCAATGTAGGAAAATGTTTTATTTAAAAAAAAAAACATGTTTTTGACTTCAAGTTTTACAAAGGTTCTTCACACTTAGACCAACATGTTTCTTCAAAGAGAAATCCATTAAAAGAAGAGTTGAACCACTTGTTAATTTTTGCATGGCGGATTCCAATTTTGCTACAGCCAATTTTTTTGACCAGTTGGTATTAGTCTTTTTAAACCTGATGCTTACACTGTGTGGGCTAAATGACCTTATGAAACACATTAGCACATTTCTAGTACTTTCTGTTAACAAAGTCTCATTATAAATGATAGCTTTTGCTTTTTTAATGAGTCAGATTGGCATTTTAAATTGGAAATGATGAATCAGGTGCCTATTTAAAGAACATGAGTCACATTAAGTGCAACATCAAATTTAGACGCAAGTAATTAAACTCCGACATTTCATTTTGTTGCAGGTGTAGAAGCAGCATTCAGATGCAGTGTGAGAGCACTTACCTGATTCCTACTTTTGGCATAATAATATTTCTAGAATAATATATATCGTGCAACAAAATAGTAGATCTGTGTCTTTGGAGCAAAATCTTCTCATTCTAATCTTGGATGATTTCAAACTTGGCCGATTGCGGTCATATGCATTTGAGCTGCCTAATTCAAAAGTTCTTCTATGGCATCGCCTCAAGTTGTGTTTGGGAAGAGCATAGGCCGCAATCATGAAATTCTAATTGATTATCAATTGACATATAAATAATTGCAATCAATTTGTATTTTTCTGTTTTTCTTTGGCATTACATCATTAAATTGCAAGCTTAAAATGTCTAAATTGGCGGATTAGCTGTCAGGATTTGTAGCTACAGATACGAAGGCTGTTCAGACTACAGGCAAGTCAGATTTTTTTTTAACTCTCTGCACTGTTAAGTGACTAGATCAGATTTGTGCGACCAGACTAGGGGTGTAAGAAAATATTGAAATATATAATATCGCAATATTGTGTTTTGTGATACTGTATAGATTCACAAAAACACAGTATCGATACATGACCACTAGATGGCAATGTTGTAATCCATTTTCAGCTCCACTCCAACATTAGCAAGCGGTACAAGGGCGCAAAGCATTGGCAAACCTGTTCATACAGTGGTGCATTTTAATAGTAGGATTTGAAAAATCACCATATATCACTTATCTCACCATATATCACCATATATCACATATATGCTTGCAGTATTGCAGTATATCGCAATAACTTGAATCGTGACTGCTGTATCACAATACGTATTGTATCGCCACGCCCTTGCCAATACATAGCCCTAGTGCAGACATAATCAACCGTTCTGCAGGGTGTTCTGTGGTAACAACGTAGGCGCCTATAACTATGTAGCAAATCCCAGCCCTCTTGTCTCTCTGGATTGTCAGTGTTGGACACTTTGAAGTCCATTTGAGCTTTGAAATTGGTTTTGTAATCGCGTTTCAGACTGCCTCTAAGTGGGGGTTGGATCTAATTTACTGTCTTAATGTGTTGCAGTGCCAAGTTGCTAGTTAGAACGTTTGTTGTTTTCAGAAGACCCATGAGAAGCCTCAATGAATGAGCTTTACACTTTTATGTGCATGCATTTGTCTTCACCCAGTGGTTTGTTGCTTTGTAAACGTACAATTATGAAATCAGATGGTTATTTGATCTAAGGTCCTTGTGACATTAGGAATAGCCCACATATTGTCTGTGCCTTTGAAATACCTAAGACACACTTGGCCTACATGCATACATGGCTACATAGCCCATTTTATGGTGGGATAAATTGATAAAGCTTTGAGAAACAGCTGTTATAGGACTAATCTGTATTTACGCTGGGGTAGACTAACCAGAAATGTGTTAAGATAAGTGTAATGATAAAAAGAGAGAGCTCACTGGTTATGCTAGCCTGTAGCATGTGCTCTGTTGTTTGTTTAGGTCAGTAATGCAATGTATCTGTGGGCAGAAACCTGCCTGCTCATCTTCATCACAACCAAGTCTGAACTGGACCTAGGATATGGTTGCCCTTGGATCTCTGAAAAACAAGGACACGCATTTGCTGTGGGGTGACGTGCAGGTCACTCAGATCTTTCAATGAGCCAAAGGGGACTGCATTTACGACCAGCCCACCACTCTCACTGCACGTGACGTTAGCAGCATCTATCTAGAGGAGTGGCAGTAAAGTTTTTATTTCAGGACAGCTCCCTTTTAGTTGTTGAGCTAATCACAGCTGCCCTGCCTTCCTAAGCCACACCCCACCCCTTCCAGCCTCGCCTAAAGGTTGATGTGAATTGGATGTGACTTATCCAGGGTGCTGCTCCAGAGCGCTAATCACTGTTAATCCAATCCAGAGTGGATTAGGATAGAGGAGGGCACAGTGGATGCTGAAACATCTCCCTGTCTCTTTCAGAAGGCTGCCCCTTTATCGAGTCTACATTGTCAGGCCGGTTCCTCTTAGCTAATGAATTGCAAGCTGCAGTGCGAGGAGTTGAGTTAGCATTTTGTGGCTAGCCAGAGTTTGAGCATTTGTCGTCTCTCCGGCCCGAAGATCTCAATCCTTTTACTTTGTGCTGACGGGGCAGTTTGGAGTGGCGCCTCCTCCTCAGTTTATGGGATCTTGATTTGTTCTTGCTGTCATCATCATAATCGCTTTCTCTCCTACTGGGATTAGCATTAGCATGACTTGTTAGCCAGACAGGCAGTGGACATTGCTCATTTTGCTTCTGGCCTCTTCTGTTGGGCTTTTATGCCACTTTTGAAGAAAGACTTTTTGGAGGAAATTTACTTGTTCAGCTTTTTGAGGACTCTAGTGTTTCTTTCAACAGTGTTTTTTTGCGTTTAACGTATTTTGAGAGCACAAGATGCTGAACCAGGGGGCTGTGATGATTTTCACAGGGATCTGTGGAGCGCTAGTGGTCATGGCAGTGGCCTACTACGCCTACTGGTAAGTGCTACTAACAGTTCCTCGATAGATAAGTGCTTGGTACAGACTACTTATGGGATTTGTTGCTTTTAAATCTTAAGTGAAGTGGACTTCTTTACCTGCCTGGCCTTGTTTTAAAAAGGCCAATGCAAAGCATGCTATGTCACTTAAGGTTGTGGGTCATAATGGCTTAATGGCTGCTTATTACAGCTTTATATGTAGGCACTTTTCTTTTGTGGTAGCATTTGACCAGTGGGATGTTGGGTTTTTCTCAGATTCTTCTCAGTATGTCTTTCAAATCACGCCTTTTTAAGTCTTTATTGCCAGTTTGGCCACGTTTAGGCTCAACTGATCAGTCAGAAGTGAGCATGGATAAGCATGTCTCCTGCTTTCTAGTCCCTTAATTTGTTTTCGTTCTAACTTTAACTTGTTTTGGTTCTTCTTGAGTTTGTCCAGGATTATTGAGGGCTACCAGGGTGATATTTAGCCTTGGATTTGGAAATGGAACTGTTCCAGGCTTGTAGAAGGCCATCCTGGCCTGTTTTGTGTGAGATGGACCCAGGCTAGCTGATAATGCAGGCAAGGCAGCTGTTTCCTCCTAAGTAGGTTTACTCCTTTATCTCTAATCTCTCTCTCTCTTTCTCTCTATCTCTTTCTCTCACTCTCTGTCAGGATATCTCTGTTGGTCTACAATCTCTGTTTGCCATGCCCTGCTGAACGAATAGATATATAATGATTGTTTTCCTTGGTAAGGCCGTTTAGCTCCCATGTTAATAGGAAGGTGTCTTTTTGGCCTTTTGTTGTGTACAGTGTTCGATCAGTTTAGCAAAAGGTTTTAGGAAAAATCCAAACAAGATGAGGTTGTCCAAGTCACTGTTGATTATATTAGGTATCAAGTGAATGGACATTGAGTGGACAAACTGTAAAAAAGTTACATGCACTCAAAGATTCAAAATACCTTGTTGGAAAGACTCAGAAACCTTGAAATTCATTCAGCAAATATAAAACCTCAGTGTAGCAATGGATTTGTCAGTCAAGCTCTGTTGCTTACTGTAAGAAATATAGAATTTAAAGTGTGTATTATAATGCAAATTCCCAAAACTTTCTGCTGGTTTATTTAGAATTAGTCAATGCATTTTGTAATTAAGTGTTAATGACAGCCTTAGTTGGGCAATTAGACTTTCTACATATACAGTCTGGTGCAGAAGAACACCCCTCATATATAAAATTCCCATAAAAATCGGCCATCGAGTACAAGTTGTTCCATTTCTTTGAGGAGATTCCGAGGAGATTAGATAATCCACTTGCATAACAACTGTGCAAAACCTTGTAGACCACCACAACGGTTACTATTTGATAAACAGTACTTTCTTCATCTTTGAGAGTGAGAGAGCGAGGCAGAAAACAAACTCTATTCTTGATTTACCTCTAAAAGAATCCACAGATGTTTCTGTTCATCCTTTCACTGAGAGAAGACAAGTAGCTCTCTGAAAAGAATGCGTAGAGGTCAGGAAGATGTTACAGAGAAAATAAAATAAACAACAACAAAAAAAATCAGGCAAAAACCAGTGGACATCCAGACCTCATCATCTAGCATCTAAGACTGAACCTCGGAGGTGTAGAAAAACTCTGTAGTTCTGTAAAAGCTGAAAGCACATCTACTTAAAAGAATGGAAATTTGTAATAAAGTCAAAGGCTGGAAGTAAATACTGAAAAAATGTTGTAATTTTGTGCTTTTATTGATATTTATTGACATTTATCATCCTTTTCAACTAGAAAGCAGATCAGCGCAGGTGGTACTGTATTTTAATTTCTTTTCATTTGCTGTGTCATTAATTCCTACAGGTCATGTATCCGACGGACCCTGTGATCTTTTTTTCGTTTCAGTTGAGCCCAATGGGATTAACATCTGAACAGGGCTTGTAGTAGTTCATCTCTGGTTACGCGGTGGCCTTTGGCCAGTCGTCCTATCAGTGTTTCTCAGAACAGGCAGAGGTCCCCTCTCTGTGTGTAATGTGTTGCAACCGATGCTTACTACTTTACACCTCATGTGTCCTTATGTAATGTTTCAGACTTGGAGCAAGGTAACGGTTAGCATATGCACATAGCTAGCTATCCTACACCAGCCTTCAAAAGGAGATTTGTATAACTGTCTAGGTTTATCTGAACTAGTGTTGTAGCGTTAGGTTGGTTGGCTTTCTTTAAACAAGTGCTTAATATTGTTACTCCACAGTTATCCCCACAACTGATGTACATGGAGAACATTAATACTTTTGTGACACACAATAACTAGATAATCTGTATAATCCTAGTGTTCATGTAATAATCCAATGATTTGAGTTGGATCTCATATTGGGATTTGGAGTAGGAAAGGGGGTCAGACTGAAAGAGTGGCCGGTCTATACCAGTGTCCATTCAGCACCACAGTATAGATATTTTGTACGAATGCTCAGCAATATCTGGATCATATCATAGGAATGTGTTCTTCATAACATGGTTAAACAATATGGAAAATGTAATAATAGTTTATTAAACAGACTGAGGAACAGCTTCATTCCGGAAGCTGTAAGACTTTTAAACGCCACTTAGTGGAACCACTGCACTGACACTTTTACGACACCAGTCACTTTAATACACTCTGCTGCTACCTTCTCCATTCCTGTTTATTTTATTTTCATATATTTTATATATTTATGTTTATTTTATTTATTTAAGTACTGCTGTCTGGGTAAAACTGGGTCCTTGGGTACCACAATTTCGTTCCACCCCATGTACCACATGTGATGCGAATGACAATAAAGTCTCCTTGAATCCTTGAATCCTTGAATCCTTAAAATTGTGTCAATACTGTATAGCACTAACTATTATACAAGTTAGGGATTAGTTGGAAAGCTAGAGGCTGCATACCGTGGCAAATAAGTTATGTTCAAACTTGTAGACCTCCAAAGTAAGTATTTGTGTGTACTTTGTGACTGACTCTGATGTAGGTGCTAAAAATTCAAATGATATTGGGCGATATAATTTTATTTTTTAAATGTAATGTATGTGCTGGAAAAGTAAGACCTTTCATAAACACTAATATTGATTCCATGTCTTATCCATTTCGTCTGTTGCTTCTCAGTTTGGTCTGGGTACTTTGAAAGCGGCCGATTCAAAGGTGACCTGTAGAAACATGCAAATATCGTCGTTACCATCTTTCAAATTGCAACTTTACAGGAGAGACCAAAAACATACTTTACTTTTAATGTAAGTCAATGGAACCAGAATTATTTCCAAGCTATTTTAGAGCATTTCTGTTGGTCTATTGGTCATAATGTTTTCACACAATGTAAACGACCATTGCTGTGTTTAAATAATGTAGAAAAGTGAAAAAATACAAAAATGGAGAGAAACATTATTATTGTACAACAACGATATATTTCATTGTATGCTGTCTAGAGGGTATATGAATGCGTTTCATGGTGAGAATGACTTTGATATTTGGGTATGCCTATGAATTCATAAACAGATAACTGTTTGATTAATGTAAAGAATGTAAAGAAAACCTTGTTGTAGAGGTGTAGGTGAATTGAAATTGATGATGTGCCTACATCATATCAGGAAAGCACTGATTGCACTGGCCACTGGACCTGTTTCTAAAATTAGCTAGGGTAGTCAGTCTAGTTAGGAGTAAAGCGGTGCTATCTCTGCATTCAGTCCCGTCCTTAACCACACGTCATACACCACATATTCACATAAAGTGCTTATGGTTTGGAGTAACAAATATACTTGAAGATACAACAAACATAACTTCTCTGTTTTCCATTATATTTTTGATCAAACTTGTCCAGTCATTGTTTTCAGTGTTTGAAAATACAGTTAACTAGGCACATCCTGAGTTTCTGTTCAGCTGGGCCTTGAAGCACACATTCGTACATACACATGTGGTGAGATTAGGCAGCCAGACTAGTCTTTCTCTTGTTCTTCACCTCTCTTTTGCTTGCTGTGTGCACCTCCCGCTCTCTTTCTTTTTCACCCTCATTTGTTTTTCTTGACTGCTCTGCCTCACACACACTCGCTTAGACAAGTCTCCAGAATTTATGGATGGGAGCAGTGTGGCAATGGGAGTGAGCTTAGCTTTTTCATCCTGTCTGTGTTTAAGGGCGTAAGCTGTTTTTCATCTTGGTTCGAGGTTGAGGGCCTTACTGTTTTGGATTGTGTTACATTGTAAAGAATCCATTATTTCACCTTTTTTTTGTGCTGTTTTAAACTCAGACACTTTGATATCTCTGTTTCTTATGATTGTCTCTCATTTGGCATCTTTGGTGAAAACCACTGTTGGTGGGCTGGGCTGGGTCTCGGTATCTTGAGTGTTTTCAGTCAGAGTGGAGTGGGGGAGGAGGCTGGCTTATGCTGTGCTTACTCCTCCACTCAAATTAAAATTGTTTGTTAAAATTTTAGTAGTGTTGATCTCAGTATGGCAAATGAAAGTGAACCTGATATTATCTGTATCCTTACACCTCTGCTAATAAACTAATATATATGTGTTTGTATGTTGGGATGATGAGTGATTTAATGCGATTATGCATCCGAGTATTCACTTTGAGAATACTGTATAAAAAATACAAACAAATTACATTTGTAACAAACCAAATCCAGGCCCAGAAAGCATCAATACTTCATTCAACTCATGAAAGTGCAATTTCACTGATTGGTCAGTGGTGGGAATGTAAATGGTCATTTAGGGTGGTGCAGAGAAACTTACTGACTTCATTTGCAGTGTCGCAAATATAGCCATTTTATTTCCCTTCCAAAATGACTGGTGAGCCTACATGTGTCTTGTTTTTAATATGTAACATTCATAACAAGGATGTATCGATCATTAATTTTATTGGCTGATTCCAGTTTCTATGTCTTTGTAGTTAAATTGGCCTTAATTTATACTAGGGGTGTAAGAAAATATCGAAAATATTGAATATGGGGATATTATGTTTTGTGATACTGTATCAACAGTGAATCAATGTGTGTTGTGTTTAAACCTCTAGATGGCAGTGTTGTAATCCATTTTCAGCTCCACTCCAACATTAACACGCAGCATAAGGGCGCAATGCTATTGTATGCATTTGCAAACCCGTTCATACAGTAGTGTGTTTTAATAGTAGGATTGCAATATATCACTTTACTTGCAATATCACAGTATATCACGATATATTGAATCGTGACCGCTGTATCACGATACGTATTGTATCGCCAGGTTCTTGCCAATACACAGCCCTAATTTATACTACATAAAACTGCTACAAAGATTGACTTGTAATAAATCTTTATACCATGAGTGCATTGAAAAATGTTTTAGGGCAAAACTGTATCCCAAAACTATTATAAAACAATATCTCAGGCATGAGGGTTAACCACTTCATGTGGTAGCTTTCCATTGGGTTAGCTTTTAGAGGCATTCAGTGCACCATAACACTAATTTTCTGAGTTTTGAGAAGTTGAAATTCCCCTCCAAGTGCTTTATAATGACCTAGAATTGAATACAAATTGAATGGTAGAGGACATTGTGCTGTGTCTGTTTAGGGTTTGGAGTGGCCTGTCCTAAGGCCTGCCCAGTGCTATTCTGAGATAGCACAGATGTGCTGTAGCACATTGTCACACTTAGCTGACCAGCCAGTGTAGTGACTTTACGGGCAGATGGAGAGTTAAACAGGCAGAAAAAAGACTAATCCCAGCTTTCAGACTGTCCCAGTTGGAACATATATTCACATGTTGTTGCATTCTAGGCAACACAGCATTAGTGGTGTAAGAAAATAACGAATACCGGGATATTATATTTAGTGATACTGTATCGATTCTGAAAATCACAGATGGCAGTGTTGTAATCCTTTTTCAGCTCCACTCCAACATTAACAAGCAGCACAAGGGTGCAATGCTATTGTAAGCATTGATAAACCTGTTCATACAGTGGTGTGTTTTAATAGTAGCATTAGAAAAATCACAATATATCACTTTGTTTGCAGTATCACAATATATCACGATATATTGAATCGTGACCGCTGTATCACAATATGTATTGTATTGCCAATACACAGCCCTACACAGCATCGCTGTCTACTTTTTACTACAACAACAAAGGCCAATTGGCAGATATATTGTTTATCGTGCTATCACCACCACCACACGAGGGGAAAACGATGTTGTTCAGCTTTATCTAAATACGTTTATCTAAGCTGGCACAGTGTTTAGGACAGTCTTTGTTTCAAAACATGTCTGGGTAGTTTCGCACAGCAATAGCAATAGCAGGAGCAGTCAGTCCCAGTCAGTGGTTAAATTGGGTTACAATAAGGAGAAGATATATACAGACACGTTATGCTTCCGAGCCTCTTAGGGTTATTTGAGGTCTGCTAATAATGGGTGAGTTATGGTCGGCCCACACGCTTTCGAGAGACAGTGGCCAAGAAATGACACCAATCTAATGCATGTTGAACACAGTGACGGTGAGAGGACAGAAGAGCGACAGTATAACTTGATTGGGTGACATTTGCAATGTAAAAAAAGTGGCTGAAGGAGACAACGCTTGAATGAGAGGGACGGAGAGGAGAATTTGTTGGCCGAGCTCCAACTGTGTGAAAGTTCGTATGAAGACTGTGGGTGTGTGTGTGTGTGTGTGTGTGTGTGTGTGTGACGGAGAGGAAAAAAGGGAGAGCAGTGCTACGGTAGGGAGCTGCAGTCTACCTCCCTGCAGGCAGGGTGAAGTGAGTATACAGTGGCGAACTCTCGCCGACTTCCTGCTGCATTTTTAGCGTGGCAAGGGAAGACGCACAACTATTTGCTTGTGTTTCTTTTTATCTTTTTTTGAGTTATTGGGAAGCCGAGTAGTAGAACTTATCTGTTGAGTGATTGTACGTTTGAAGCTTTGTCCGTTCAGGCTGAAGTGGAGGCTCTAGGACTGCAGCCGTTGAGGCATGTTGCTGCTTCGAGTGGGTAAAAATAGGCATTGATTTATCTGTTAAACTGTGCAGGTGTTTATCAAGGTTTGTGCACTTGTGAACGTTCTGTCTTTCTGTCTCTTCTGTCCCACCTCTCGCAGGTCTGTGGTGTTGAGTGAGGGGCCGTGTAAAAGGGGATTGTAAAGAAGAAGAACCCACCGTGGTAAGTTCTGTAACTGTGACAGTCCCTGTGTCTGTACACGTGCACTAGGATCGGGTGATAGCTGTGTCTGTTTTTCAGTCCTGGCATGTAATGTTATCGTCCAAAAATTTGAGAAAAGAGCAAAAACACTGTTTTCTAATTTTCTTATTTTCTAATTTGACCACATGGTGGCCTTGGACGGCCTGCTAACTGTTAGCCTAGCAAGGAAGGGTTGACAACATTGTGGTGCTAGCAGGGAAAGCCTATGAAAGTACTAGCCAAAATATATTTTATGGGGTTTTAATGGTAGATCATTTTACAACAATCATTAAATGTTGCTTTATTTTACAGCCTAGTGTTGGCAGGTCTGTATCACTCAACATAATGAAGGACAAAGACTTCCATCTTGTCTTTTATAGTGTAGCTGCAGCTTCGCTTTGTCACCCTTTTTGAACATTTCCATCTACTGCATCCAATTTTGCTTCTTATATATATTCTATTTTTGTAAAGAAACTGTGTTTAAACTGTCCAATAAGAAAAAATACATTATTTATCAATAAAATTAAGTATGGTGGTATGCCATTCACTTAGTTTGTTAGGGTAGCATAGCTGTTGAATTAGTACTTGTTTATTAGTTTTTTATGTTTATAGTGTTTTGGATGTGTGTAAATGTTAAGCACAGTAGCTCTTTTTCTAAAAACTAGTCAAAAAATGAATTTAAAAATGCTAAGAATTTATTTCAAAGTTTTTCATCTATCACTGAAGTCTACATGTCTTATTCCAGTACGTGGTTCAGAAAGTAAATTTTTGTGGTGTGTTGGAAGATCTGTATATTTAGTACGCCGCAGCCATTCCCAGTATTAACAGTATGATGTGTTAATGTTCGCACATCCCTCACTGCAGTCACATGAATGCGCTGTATTTGATTCAGTCTGTAAGTAGCTGCCTCCTTCCCACTGTGCCTCACTGTCACCAGCTCTTAACTTCCCTACAGACTGGCACTTCCATATTGAAGCAGGATGCTATGTAAGGTTACTGTCTGTTATTGTTTGCAGCTCATATTAGGTATAGCTGTCAATGATATTTAAGCTTTTTCTAAACAAAGAGATGAATTTAATCACAGCTCACGCTCTCGCACTGCAGCATTGCTTTTCCAGGGAAGCTTCGGGACTGCGTTTGCATGTTGAGATATAAGGTTAAGATATGAATGTCCATTTTAACCTTACATTTGCATGTTTTAGCATTTGACTTGACTCTGTGGTTTCACTTTAAACACACACACACACACAGAGAAAACCAAACACACCTGCCATTCAGATGTTTGGATTTTATTCAGTACCTTAGATTTTTTACATCAGTAGGAATTTTGGATGCTTTACTTAGTATTTTTAATTTTTTATGGAGTTCAATTAAGTTTTATACTGCAGATTTATGTTTTATAGTATTGTTGTATCAGGTTACCAGTGTCAGTATTTGGTCACCTCTTTTAAAATGGGAGGCATTGTGGATATTAATATTTTATATTTAAAAACTTTCTTTGTTATAAAGCTTTTTCAGTCATTGTAGGATCGCCTGCAACCCTGCTTATCACTCTGGACAAGTATACAATTATTGTGTGTGGCTTATTTGAAAGCTTTAAAGTCCTACAGCAGTGCCACTGCATTAGAATCATATTATGCTTAACTAGGAAGGCCAATACTGATCTATATCCAACCCTCATTCTAATTAATCATTAACCGCCAAGCCTAAAATCAAGAAATATGGCCCACTAAAATATTAGTTATAAAATAGATTGTTCCAGCTCTGAAATCTGATTGGTCCCATTCAAAGATATGGTAAACCTTCTGACTTATAACCACACATGTTTTTTCCTTGTATGGGAACAAAGACCTGAGAGATTTAGCATACTCCTGATTTAAATGACTAAAACCAAACATGTTGAAGAATGTACTTTAATGTATAGTGATGGGCTGCTGAAATTTCTTTAGGAGTAAAGTTCTGTTTACCACCAAATTAGAATGAATTAGAATGAACAGTAATGTCATGACTTTGTCTAGCTTTGGCTCAGGGTATCTCAGCTTTGTGTTTACTTGTAGCAGAATCAATCACATGTTCAAGTCGAGCTAAACCTACAGATATAGTGCTTAAAAGAGCTTCCTTATCTTAACCTCATGTACATGCATGCAAGTGGAGTTCAGAGCCTTCCCCAGAAAAGCACTGCAGTGCAAGACATGAAGCTGTGATTACATTTTCTTCACACTGCCGAGTATCTCTCTCTCTCTCTCTCTCTCTCTCTCTCTCTCTCTCTCTCTCTCTCTCTCTCTCTCTCTCTCTCTCTCTCTCTCTCTCTCTCTCTCTCTCTCGGAGTACATAACAGGAAGGGTTGTTGTATGTTATCATCCTCTCAGAGTACTTCCAAACATCACTGTTTTTCCAGATTTTTCCCTATTAGACCCTCATGCACACAATTCAACTTGAATGAAAAACTTGTCTTCTCAAATAAGAACTGTTACTTGCTGTGGCTTACATCTAAATTTATTATTATTATTATTCATTAAGTTATATATTATTAAATAATAAAGTAATAATACAGAAAAGAATAGTAATTCCAAACTTTGGAACTGTAGTATGCACACTCCTCTGTGACACTTTCCGTGTCTTGTCACAGGTGTGCGTGTATGTGTGTGTGAGGTGCGGGCTCCTCCGTCATGGGTGTGTTGGCCTGGCTGAAGAGCCAGTTCATCCTGCAGCTCCTCATCGGCTTCGTCTTCGTGGTCAGCGGCCTCATCATCAACTTCATCCAGCTGTGCAGCTGCGTGATCTGGCCCTTCGACAGGCAGCTCTACCGCAAGATCAACACTCGCCTCTCGTACTCGCTATGGAGCCGTAAGTACTTCCGCGCCTGTGACGCTCAGATGCTAGGTAGCTAACAAGCAATGGAAGCTTTTATTGATGTCACACAGTCCACATGCCTAAATGATCATACACTTGCCTAAAGAGCCAAGATCCCAATACATATATATATATAATACATTGATAGAGTATATAATCATTTCAGAACATACCGTTTACCCTTCAGTCCAGACATTCAGCTTTCACTTTTCTCAGATAACATGAAAACCAGCACACTTACCAGGGTCAATGCAGGTCATGAAATTTCTGGAATATCAGCAAGGTTTAAAAAGTCAGCTTCAGCCTTAGAAATGAGTGATTTCATCATTTTTGTGTCAAGTTATGGGACATCAGTGAATTTCCTTCGTAACTTTTTAAATTTTTTAGATAGATTAGATTAATTTAGATTAGATACTTTATTGATTTACAGAGGGAAAATTCAAGATCTCTGCATTTAACCCATCCATGCAGTGAAACACTCACATATACATATACATACACACTCATTAGTGAACAGACACACTGGAGTGGTGGGCAGCCCTACCACAGCGTCCAGGGAGCAGTCAGGGGTTAGGTGCACTTCAGTCGTGTCTTGTTGGTTCATGGGATCGAACTGGCAACCTTCCGGTCACAGGGCTGGTATATAACATAATAATTTTATTATAACATAATAATGATTGTTATGGTTATATGGTTATTAGATGTTTCTATTCTCCTCCTGCTAGTCACCTTAAGTAAAAAAAAGTCTCATCTACCTACTAACGAAGGCAAACACAGCCAAGAACCACTGATAATAACTGTGCACTCACTTTTACTAGTTTTCAGTACAAAGAGCTTAAACTTAGTGAGTACACATTTATTACTACATTTTCGTAGTATGGTTGTTAGCAGGTAGAGCAGGTACAGGAGACCACACAAAGCTCACAAATGCATGGGTTTAACATAGTCTGGCTGCTTATGTCTGCTCAACACAAAGATGGCCTGCTTTTCTATTTATTGCAGATCTTGAAATGTTCTTTTAGTCAGTAAAAGTGAGAGAAAAGCCAGTCAATTTGACTTAGAGTGGGAAGCTTGATATATAGAAAATTTGAAAAGAAATACAAGACACTGTGTACACGTAGGACTATTATTCATAGGTGCACTTTGGTCAGGTTTAAATAAATAAAATGATAAAGGTGTTGGATCAAGCGAAACACTAAGACTGCTATTAAACTATAATAAAACTATTATTGATTATTTGCTCTCTCTCTCTCTCTCTCTCTCTCTCTTTCTCTCTCTCTTTCTCTCTCTCTCTCTCTCTCTCTCTCTCTCTCTCTCTCTCTCTCAGAGTTGGTGATGCTTTTAGAGTGGTGGTCGGGGACAGAATGCATGCTGTACACTGACCAGGCCACGGTGGATCAGTTTGGCAAGGAGCATGTCATCATTATCCTTAACCACAACTACGAAATTGATTTCTTATGTGGCTGGACCATGTGCGAGCGATACGGCGTGTTGGGGGTCAGTACCCAAACCTGTGTGTGTTACCTAGTAATGCTAACATACCTAGTAGAATCTAACGAGGACTGTTAAGAATTAAATAAGTGTAATCTTCACTAGTATTCTTTCATTGCTAAGCACATTTACATGTCTTTTCATAAAGAAGCTAACAAACGTAAATATGTTGAAGCTTCTGAGCAGAAACTTGCAGTTTAATTTTCTTCCTGCTTTAGTTTGGTGGTTTTTGCTGTAGATCTAATAATTACATGCTAACAGCCTGTTTATTGGTTTCTATTAAAATAATGAACTGGCTCAAGCTTACTGTGTTCAGTTAGCCTGATAGGCTAGATAGAACTGTATTAAATTATTTTTTTGTATACTTAACATATTTTATGCTGTCACAATGTATTGTGATTCTTCTTGAATATGCTGAATTATATATATATATATATTCTCTCTGTCCCTCAGTTATTCTTTATTTATTTCTCTCACCTTTTCTTTCTTTCTTTCTTTCTCAGAGCTCCAAGGTGCTGGCAAAGCGTGAGCTGCTGAAAGTGCCTCTGATTGGCTGGACCTGGTACTTCCTGGAGATCGTGTTCTGTAAGAGAAAGTGGGAGGAGGACAGGGACACAGTGTTTACAGGGCTCCACCGTCTCAAAGACTACCCTGAGTATATGTGGGTAAGTATGTTTGTTGGTATTTCTGTTAATCAGGATGCAAATAATGTAATTGCTAATCCAGCATAACCCAAAGCCAGCAAGCTAGATCACCTGTCTGTAACTGCCTGTTGCCTGTTCAGTCGTTTATCCGTACACCAACATTGTCCGTTCATCCACAGCTTCATTCACGCACTGCTTCATCTGTTCGTCTGTCTGCACGTCTGTTCGTCCATTACTTCATGTGTTGCTTCGTCTGTCAGTTTGTTCATTCGTTCGTCCATCTGCTCATCGGTGACTTTCTTTGCACAGTTAACGTCACATAAAAGCCGGGTAGCGATTTTAATTCTGTATGAGTGGCGGAGCAGGCTGGGAATGTTGGACAGAGAGCTGTCAATCAGGCTTCTTATGCCCACGCAGTCCACAGATAAGTCTGAGCAGCGGATTTTAGGCAGGGCTTTATCAAATCGTCGCTGTCCAAAGAAAAACGTGCTTCTACATTTTTGTTTATTTTTATTTTTCTACATCATTTAAACACAGCAGCTGCCGTTTACATCGTGTACAGTTTCCATGATAAATGGAACAATAGAATAGCTTTTAAATTACTTGGAAATATTTCCAGTTCCATTGACTTATATTGAGAAAAAGTATTGTATATTGAGTAAAGAGAAAGCCAATAAGAAAAAAAAGTAAAGTTTTTGGTCTCACCTGTAAAGTTCCTATTTTGGAAATACTTGTTTTTTATTGGACAGTGACAATATATTAGACTTTTGTCAATATCAAATATCACATTCTTAAATACTACCAACTTCAGTATCAGTTTCTGCTGTATCTGTGAGGTCACAGCTGATGGCGTGAGGCCTGTACAGGTTTCCGCTGTACAGGAGTAGAGAAGAGGGATTACAGAGTTAATGGATAAGACTGATTAGTGCTGCAGTGGAAGCAGCATGGCACTCATAAAAATACTTGAACATGAAATGTATCAAACATACACAGTTTTTGTTTTACTTTGGATGTAGTTGTGGTTGTGTTTTGGATAAATGGATTAAAAACGTGGTTAAATGCAGTAGTAGCATCTTGAAATCTGTATTTTTGCCGGTATTTAAGTCCTGCTTTATAATTAACTGTACAATTTCAGAAAGTACATAAACTGGCGTATTTGTAATCAGTTAACATGGTTTGATGTCAGTGTGTGATTATTCAGGGATGCAGTTTGTAGCTTAGCTACCTAATACCTAATATTAGACGTGTATTAACAAGTTTGGGCAAAGGGCAAACAGCGTGTTTGACGTTTGTGTGTGTTTTGCAGTTTCTGCTTTATTGTGAGGGGACACGGTTCACTGAGAAGAAGCACCAGATCAGTATGCAGGTGGCCGAGAGCAAAGGCCTGCCCAAGCTCAAATACCACCTACTGCCACGCACCAAGGGCTTCACCACCACAATGCAATGCCTCAAGGGAACAGGTACGCTCTCATGCTCACGCATCACTGAATGCTACTGCAGTGCCTGAAAGAGGAAGCCAGCACACATGCACTTTGCATATTAGTCGTCTGCCTGCAAGTGTTAAGCATTTTGCACCAGTTTTAGGCACAAATAGGAAACATTAGACCTGAAACTGTGTATATGTTATGTATGAAAGTTTATTAGGTACACCTACCTTGTATCTGTCCTCCTTTTTCATTTCATTCTCTCCATTTATTAAAGTGATTCACTTTGTGGTTCTACAATTATAGACTGTTTCTCTGTATACTTTGTTACCTTGTTCAAGCGTATGTATTATTTGGGTGGTGGATCATCCTTAGCACTGCAGTGATGTGTTGGTGGCGTGCTCCAGCAGCACTGCTGTGTCTGATTGGTTTGTACCAGCACAACCCACACTAACACACCACCGCCACCACCATGTCATCGTCACTGCAGTGCTGAGAACGATCCACCACCCAGATAATACCTACTCTGTGGTGGCCCTGTGGGAGTCCATTTAAAGAAAGAGAGTAAAAGGGGAATAACAAAGTATACAGAGGAACTGATGGACTCCGGTTTGTAACTGTAGGAACTACAAAGTGCACCTGTTTGGTAAGTGGAGCTGATGAAATTGAAATCGAGTGTAGGTAGATGGAAACCTAATAAAGTGCCCTGTAAAAGTATCAAGAAAAATATAAATTCATGCATACATATGCCTTTGAAAGATATTGAGCTGTATTTACCCCGTTTTCTTTTTGACATCTTTTACACCCTGCTTCTCGCAGAAGGTCCTATGGATAGTTTGAGTTATAAAATAATAAACTGAACCTTTCAGCCGTACACATTCTGACCACATCGTCACATTGTACATTGTACATTGTACATTCTCTGGTATATACACTAGGCTCACTGTTTTTATCACATTTATTTATTTATTTATTTGTTTATGTATGTAAGCAATTCAGAACCCAATACTCACATGATTTTAATAACGAGAGCTAATAAAGAGCTGTACATAGACATGATTTAAAAATCAACACTCTGTCACACACGTAAATCTAGTTCTTCTGAACCCAGCCTTCTGATGGGCTAGATTTTTGAAGTAAACCATTGAGAGCAATCAGTAACTGGCATGTGCACTGGGAGCTGCACGCTAACTGGCTTTTTTCCTCTTCTCTCCTTTCAGTAAAAGCCGTATATGACGTCACACTGAACTTCAAAGATAAGGAGAACCCAACTCTGTTGGGCATCATCAATGGCAAGAAATACAAAGCTGACATGAGCGTCAGGTCAGTAATTCCACTACTGGCAATGCAGTGATCAAATACTGCTTGGTGCCACATAGAGGTTTCAACCCTACAGCTGCTGTATCTGTAGCATATCTGTTGATTACCAGGGACAGTAATTTCCTTTGAACATGGACTTGTTTTCACTGAGCTTCTGAAATAGAACAAGTGGCTATTTACCGGGCACTGTGTATACCAGTATCTGTAGGTGATTACATTTTGTCCCTGAGTACATGATTCTCTGGGATCATTCTCCTCCAGATTTAAATTGATAGACGTTTAGTCACACAGTCAGTGCTGCCCTGGCTTTTAGTGTTGTATAGCAGGTAATGGGTTCTTCTGTAAATGAAGGCGTCTTGTGTGAATCATGTTGAGTTAAAAAAAGCACCACAATCTTGTTGTCTGTGTTCAAACACCAGCAGACTACCCAGTCGTGTCTTTACTAGCCACTTAATTAGCTTAAACCTAACAGAGATTATACCCACAGCAGGGTGGATTCAAAGTAAACAGCTCCAACTAAGACAGCCAGCTTTCCACTCGAGCACTAAGCTGAAAATAACACTTGCCTGTAAACTACTGTTGTAAAGGAATGGATTATGTACCAGGCAAGGGGGGGGACACATTTGAGTGTGGTTATTTATTATTTGTATATATAATATGAAAGCCATTTAAAGCTTGGTAACACCCATTCCACCAGGCATACCTCCCCTCCTTGGTGTAATGCTGCCCTCTAGTGGTCTGTCCCTCTAACTGGCGTTTTTTGTTCTATCCTAAAGGCGTTTCCCAGTAGAAGAGATTCCAGATGATGAGAAGGAGTGTGCTGACTGGCTTCACAACCTCTACAGGGAGAAGGTTAGAATTCTGTCTAATGTCTCACATTTACTTATTATTGATAATTGACTGATAGTAGTTCTTGATTTGTCTGCTTGATTGGTTTTTATCTTAGTTATCTGGCTATACACACAAAAACAATTGATTTAAATGTAATGGATGTGTGTGTAAACAATTTTAAACATTGACTTTTAAAAATAAAGTTTAATAAAGAAAATGAACTAACAGTGGTTCCCAATTGCAGTCACATTAAGACATTTTTACATTTCCCTCAGTATACCACATGTGATTCGACTCTGTAGGTGATAACCAAGTCTTTAATGGATCAGGTGTGTGAAATTGATACAAAAGTGGGCCCTCCATGAGCAAGCACAGTGTAGAAAATGGTGCATTGCTGTATGATGGCTAGTTAACACAGTGCTATTTTTTGCCTCAGTGATACCATCATAGACAAAAATAACCCAGGAAGAAATTCTCTGATTGGCAGTTGCTGGATGCGACTCACCATTAGCCATTTAATGTAATTGCAAAAGATGTGACAAAGTTGCAACGTTGTAGTACATCTTGAAATGCAGCTCCTGCTATGGCTTAAATCTAAAAAGCAGATCAAAACAGATCAGTAGGAATACTGTATTGGGTTATGCACAGTTTGTGACAACCACTGAGTGCGCTCATGTACTTGTGTGTATGTGTGAGCAGGTAATGTATGTGTATGAACATAGCATATAGTAGTGACGTAATTGCTCAGAACTGGTAACTGTTAGAACTAGCCTTAATGCTATAGCCTAGCCCTGTGTTCACCTAGAGAAAGCTACCTTGCAATGAACAGAAAATCAGCTTTTTTATCTTATTAGACAGAAGCCTTTTTCTGATGGGACTAATTTCACATGAGAAAGTGGGATAATATCAGTTTACCACAGGACCTCTGTAATGTTTATGAACAATTCCCATGGAATAAGAAATCTCAGAGATGGAGGTGACTACTCTATTGATACATTGCCTTTACTTCAGAAATGAATAAAGACAATGTGAGAACATTTCATTTAGACTTTATTTTTTAATTCAACATTCTGCCTCGCTGTCTGAAGTGAAGCGCACTCAAATTGTATTAAAAAGAAATTCACAGGCCCCATCGCCACATAAAGTCAGATCAAATAATTCTGCTGTTATTGCGTTTTAATGTTTAGAGTTGTAGACTTTAGGCAGCACAGTACATACTGGTTTGATTTTGGCCACGAAGAACAAAAACTAGTGTTGCACCATTATCGATACAGTATTGGTATCGGATACCATGAAGCTTATTGACTAAATGGCTGCACGTGTTTCTGCATTGTGGCAATTTTAATTTTTTCACAGCTCTGAAACTTTTTAATGTGAAGTTACTCAACCAGTAAATGGTGTTCTTTCAAGGGTTTTATATCTTATTCAGGATAAGACATAAAAAATACAACATATAAAAAGTGGAACACTATAAATATCAGGATATATAGCCAGAGTTGGTATCGGTATTGGTACTTGGTATCAGACAATACCTGAAAAGCTGGTATCGGTATTGGTATCGGTAAGGAAAAAGTGGTATCGGTGCATCCCTAACAAAAACAATTATACCTAAGAAACTCCTTTCCCACAGGTTTGTCTATTCACACTGGATTAATGTAATCTGGGGTTATTTTTCCAACTCGTTTTACAGAAGAGTCATTACACAGTCAGTAAAATGATTGACATGGTGCATTCAGACAGGACTAAAATCCCTGAGAAACACCAGCAAATCTTACATTACCCCACCTCCTCATGTATAACAGATAATGTTTGTCATAATGTAACTTGCAGCACGCATAAATTTGACTGAACAGCGCCTGCCACAGAATTTAGCCACAGTTTTATGGTTCTTACAAGTGTAATGTCATTGCCCTAAGCTTTACATAGGCCAACTGGTCAACAAGTTTGGAAATGCTTTCAAAGCCACAAACATCTTGAGGCAAAGATGTTGACCTCTCTAGCTTGCTAGTGTGGACTAGTCCAGTTATTCTGTCTCACACCAGCCTTGTTTGTTGGTAGGATGCACTGCAGGAATTCTATGAAAAGGAGGGCAAGTTCCCCGGCCCCACCATTAAGCCCAAGCGTCGGTTATGGACACTGCTGAACTTCCTGTTCTGGGCTACGGTGCTTCTCTCCCCGCTCATCAGCTTTGCCTGGGACGTCTTCGTCAGCGGCTCCCCCCTCCTCATCATTGGCTTCATGCTTTTCCTTATTATTGGTCAGTGTCTTTAAAACATTTCAGTCTGTTTGCAATCATTTGTTGCAGATGACTTGTTCTAGACTGATACTAGTCTAGATGTTCTAGACTATAGCTTACCTATCACTTGTTTTGCTGTTTAGTTTTCTTATAAGTGTTTGTAATTTAGCTAATGACATTGATTCTCTTCTTTCTTTCTCTTTCTCTCTCTGTCTGTCTGTCTAGCCTCTGTAGCTGTGCGCCGTCTCATTGGGGTAACGGAGGTGAATAAAACTGGTTCCAGCTACGGCAACATGGAGTCCAAAAAGGAGAATTAGAACTTTTTTCGCTGGTCAGCCACTGTATCACTCACTTTGCCGTCACTGCTCAGACATGGAGTTGCCCACCTGTGCAGTCATCCTCCTTTTTAACAAACGAAAAAAGAAAATAAAGAAAATAAAGAAAAAGAAAAAAGTAATAACTACGACTGAATGGGGGAAAAAAATCTCAACATGGCATTGAAGCATGTGGGGGTTTGGGGAATAGTTAATTGTAACTTTATAAACTAGAGTAATACTTATTAATTTTGCCGATTGTTGCTAAATGAACAAGGTGTGAAAAAGGAAACGATACAAATGTGAGATCATCAGTGATACTCATCTCCCTCGGTTACCTAGAGGGTAGCCTGAGGCTGACCAATGACGTGACACTGAAAAAGGGTGATTGACGGCTTGCTACTCCTCTTCCTAGCCTTTGCCCTTCTCTCTAGCTTAAGACCCAGCAGTCCTCAGGGGTCTCTACACAGCCACGTAGTGTGACCTTTTCTATTTAAGCCACTTCCTATAGCTGGACACCTCCCCACCCCACATCCCAGATGCTTAACCTCCCTCCCGTCACTCTGTATATTCCCCCGCCCCTCTGCTACGTCCAGAAAGTGGTGTCCTCTGCACGGCTCTGCAGCAGCTGTCCCACCTGCCGTCCACTCTCTAGCTGTTAAAAACTTCTAGAGATTCCGTTAATGTGATGTCCCTGTCTTTCTGGTCCAGGTTTTTTTCAAACGCTTGACTCAAAGCTACAAACTAGGACTCTAGTATTGTTTTGACACTAATAGTGAAGGCGCGGTACGAGTGGGCCATTTCGTCCAGGCTGGGCAAAGCACAGGTGACCGCCAGCCCACCGCGTTGTAGTTCAGAGTGAGTTCGTGTGACCTTGGTTTCTGCTTGTTGCTGATGAAGTCGGAAAGACTTCCTCGGTAAAGATTAACAGCAGAGTTGATATTTAACAAACAGGGTTGATGCAGTGAGTAGGGGGGGGGTGTTGTTCTGTGTCTCCTTTCTTCTCCCTGATTCATTGCACTTTGAGTAGTGTAGTGCAATAAGAGGTGCGCTCTCATTCCATATACATTTAGTACGATCACTTACGTTTATTTCATACCTGAGTCTGAGTCTACCAAACCCATAAGAAATATTCTACAAGGGACTGCTTGAGTAAAGATAATTAAACCTTTCATGAAGAATAAAACGTGTGTGGAGAGTAAACAGATCAGCGGGGAAGACCATTTTATCCAATTCTAAGTGTTCCCTAAAACATTACAGCAGTTCACAGCGACTACAAGAGCTTGGTTAAGGGGATTAATGGACCACTGGGGGAGTTCAATTCCATTTCATTTCATTTCTGTAGTTTACTCACTGTGACAAATGGCTGTGTAGCACATGTGAATGTGAATCACTGGATGATCAACATATTATTATTATTTTTTTTTTTTTTGAGTTTGAATTTGAGTTGTTGAGTTGTAAATAAATTTCAGGAATTCCTCCTGGATCTTGACAGTTCTCCAGTAACTGTTTCCTATAAGCGTTTAGCAATAGCGGTGTAACTCCTTGGAGGTTTGGCATTGGAATGAATATTCAAGTGTCACTTTAGTTATCAATCAATCAATCAATCAATCCATCACGCTCCCATCATAAACACACAAACACGTAGCAATAAATGATCATTTTCACATCCTTGTAATGTAATTGTCCAAAGGCTGTGTCCAGAGTTTGTCCTTTTAGCACAGTTTTTACTGCAATAAGAGTTTATAAAGATACCACAGATGGCTGTACGTGGAGTTCGTTTGCTAAGTGTGCTGAATCTCGGCTTCGGTTTAAGGAATGCTCAAAAATGAGTTTATCTTAATGCCACTTTGAAGTAATCCAGTTAGCTAGCTCATGAACACTGTTTTGTACTCCCCAGATACATGCAAGCCTTAACAGAATAGTGCAGCTTTTCTTGGCCATTTAAACGAATGGATGTGTTTAGGTTGTGTGTGTGTCTGTGTGTGTGTGTGTGTGTGTAGGTTGCACAGATGCAGATACTGGATCGTATGTCAGCTGTGTTTTAAAGACCCAGGTGTAGCCTGTGTGCTGTTGTACACATCTGTGCAAGGCCTGTACGAGGCACAGGTACCCAGGGGTGAGTGGTATGGTTAAACACCAAGGTCTAAGTTATCATTTTCAAAATGCAGGGGATATCAGACGCATTAGAAGAATAACCTGTTTATTTTCTTTTCCTGATTCCTTTTAAGTGTGTTGCTGCAGATTTGCTGTGATTAGCTTGTTTTGTTTTTTTTTTTTCCAGAGCCTCATTAGACGTAGTGGCACTGGAGTACAGTGTAGAGAGACTTTGTTTTTTGAGCACTGGTGTTTTTTTATTCAGCTGCTTTGTATGTTTGGTTTGTTAAAATGCTGATTTAGGGCTTGTGTTCCCTTTTGCTGATACTGAAGTCTCTCGCTGTATGCTTACGAGTAACTCTGACCCAGAATCAGACACATTACCATCAATACACAACCAGATGAGGAGTGTAAGATGAGTGTGGGAGAGAAAAACACATTTTACTGCATTTTCTCAGAAGGAGTGGTTCTCACACTGGGATTTCAGTTCTGAATCTCTGTGAGTGTGAGAGTGTGTGTGTGCGTGTGTATGAGTGCACGTGGGGAGGGGGGGTGGCGCCCTACTTGAGAAGTTCTGTGTTCAGGGAGGTGTAGTATGAAGACTGCATAGAAATATTGAATTAATATAGTCCATTAATATCACTACAGCATCCCCCCTCCCCCCTTTTTGTATTACCTACCAAATCTATTAAAGAATTCTGTATGTGATAGGAATTGGTGTTGTTTCATCTCATTCTGTAAATCTGGGTGTTACTCACTCCCATGTTTAGGATAATGGATTTAAAATAGAGCAACCCACCCTATGAGCTTAAGGGGAATTCCACCCATCTTTTTCTAAATTTCTTTAGAATTTAGTTGTGAGGTAAGCAAGATCATTCAATATATTTTAAAGTGAATTATGAAGGGATTGATTCTGATTTCTTTGCAGTGGTGGTAAAAGAAATGGGGCGGGGGTCCACAACACAAATAATACTATTTAATTGGCTACAATGGTCTTGGTTTGTTCTATGCACTCTAGATAATGATCAAATAGTGATGGCCAGGTGTTGGAAATGTTTGCCCCTCCATCACAAATGTGTTTTAAAACATACATTTTAGCTCAAAACCTTACTGGAAAACAGAATCATTACATTTTACAGATCAGCAACATATTTAATATATCTGTTTCATGAGGGACTCTTCAGATGTCTGGTTTGTAATACCACACCTGGGTAGTGATGAGAAGTGGTGGCGATATCTATGGCACAAATGTACCACTTTATTTATTATCCCCAGCCAGCAGTGAACCTGAACTTACTTTATATGTAGAGCAGATGATTAAAGTAGTGTTTAATCAGAAAAAATAAGGTTTGCCTCACAAACGTCTACATGTACCTCTCCACCATCAATAGTTTAAAAGAAAAAGAAAAAGAATTCCAGCCAAAACCTTCACAGAATTATTAGAACACAGTGTCTCAGGATACAGGCAGTGCGTTCACATAAGTCTGGCAGGGGGCTATCAGAGGGAGTGAGCTTTTTAAACATCTGGTTCCCATCACCACCACTGTGAGCAATTCTGTACATTTCACATTAAATCACTATGAATGACATCTTACTGCTTAGGGACTACTTAATTATGCAGACAATTTGAAAATTAGGTGGTATATTTTCCTGGAATATATACTATCCTTAAGCTTTGACTGTAGAACTTGTTTTGAATGGTTCGTTAAAAACTTTTCTTGTCAGTTTTACAGTAATTATTAATGTGGATATCGTTGGTGTCCAAAGTAAACAAGTATCTACAAAATTTTAAAGGAGAGGACGAAAACCTTCATTAACTTAAAGGTAAGTCATTAGAACCAGATTGTTTGGGACTATTTTGGAGCATTTCTGTTGGTCTATTTATCATTATTAATCTATTTATCATTAAGTATCCACACAATGTAACTGACACCTGTTGTGTACTAAAAATCAACTAAAAATCAACAAAAGTTTGAGTTACATGTTTTTCTTTGGACATCGACAATACACAGGGGCACTAGGACCACATCGCAGCCTTAAGAAACAAAAATCTGATACAGTACCATTTCCTTCTGTGTGATCTTTAAAGGGGACCTTCAAACTTTCTGTATAATTCAGTTACTGAGATGCAAACAAAGTCAAGAAGAGTGGCTTGATGAGAAACTTGCCAAGGTAGATTTCTCTAAAGTGGTGGGTGATAACAACCTGAGGGGTCATTATGTACTATCCAAAACAACCAGTGATATTTTTTTGGTGTTAGCAAAATAGTGGTGAACCTGGAAGAACAAGTTTTCGTCGCTGTCCAATGAAAAACAAGCGTCTCCAAAATTGCAACTTCACAGGGGAGAACAAAAACCTGCTTTACTTTCAATGTAAGTCAATGGAACCAGAATTTTTGTCAAGATGTTTTGGAGCACTTCTATTGGTCCATTCATCATGAAATCTTTACACAATGTAAACGAGCATTAGCGAGTTCAAAAAATGTAGAAAAATAGAAATCGACAAAAATGGAGACGCATGTTTTTCATTAAAGAGTTTGCAGAACATCTCAGACATCAGGAAGCATCTTCGCAACCACATGGTGTAATGACTTTCTGTGAGTGGCGTTAAACTCCTCAGACGTCTGGTTCCTATCACCACCACAGTGAGCAATCCAGACTCGGTCAGTTTCTCTAGAACGAAGCGTCTCCCACCAAACCGCTCCGAATGACTCTGCTGACATGTTAAGCACGTAATTAGGCGGAAATTTTGAAAAGTCGGTGGGAGTTCCCCTTTAACAGTGTAGAATCGCTTATTGATAATGAATTAGGATGTGATGCGCTGGGTAACAGCTTACTGGTGCTCCAGCATGCGTCTGGGTTGAAAGAAGCTCGTGCTGGTTTAGGACAGTCGTGAGAGCGTCTTAAGAGTCAGGAACTTCTCTGAACGCGGCTCGCTGATATCCGGTCATGTGAAGGTAACCCGCCCGGTGCAGTGTGATGAAGGAGGCTCTGCGTGTTTGTTCTCGAGCACCACGAGATGGGAAGTTGGGGGGAGGACGCAGCACGCCGGAGCACTTCAGGGAGATCAGTTGACACGATGGTCATGTTTCTGCAGATTAAGCGAAAAACGTAGCGATACAGAAAGAGACGACGCGGCGTCTGAACGTTTTCCCACCAAACCCGACCTGGCTGGGCTCAGCGAGCAGGTGAACATGGGGAACCATTCACTGACTCATCAGATGGAGGCTCTGAAGCTTCTTCACGAGCTGAATGGGACCAGAACGGTGAGGAGCAACGCTGAAGTTTCTTCATGTGATTTGGAGAGCAGCAGCAGCAGGAGAAGAAGAAACCCACTCAGTCATAAACCCCAGACCGTCGCCGAGAGGGCGAGAGAAAGCCAGTTCTCACGACTGGTCGAAATACTATCGCAGGTCATATCAATAGAGCAGGACTTGATGGGACCTCTGTCAGAGGAGCTGAGGAGCTTTCTCCTCCGTCACAAGGTGAGACGAGCAGAAAGCCTCGAGTTGTGTTTAGTCAGTCCCTGTTGAGTCTGTGTTTAGTCCCTGTTGAGTCTGTGTTTAGTCCCTGTTGAGTCTGTGTTTAGTCCCTGTTGAGTCTGTGTTTAGTCCCTGTTGAGCCTGTGTTTAGTCCCTGGTGAGCCTGTGTTTAGTCCCTGTTGAGTCTGTGTTTAGTCCCTGTTGAGTCTGTGTTTAGTCCCTGGTGAGCTTGTGTTTAGTCCCTGGTGAGCCTGTGTTTAGTCCCTGTTGAGTCTGTGTTTAGTCCCTGGTGAGTCTGTGTTTAGTCCCTGGTGAGTCTGTGTTTAGTCCCTGGTGAGCCTGTGTTTAGTCCCTGTTGAGTCTGTGTTTAGTCCCTGTTGAGTCTGTGTTTAGTCCCTGTTGAGTCTGTGTTTAGTCCCTGTTGAGTCTGTGTTTAGTCCCTGTTGAGTCTGTGTTTAGTCCCTGGTGAGTCTGTGTTTAGTCCCTGGTGAGCCTGTGTTTAGTCCCTGTTGAGTCTGTGTTTAGTCCCTGTTGAGTCTGTGTTTAGTCCCTGTTGAGTCTGTGTTTAGTCCCTGGTGAGCCTGTGTTTAGTCCCTGGTGAGCCTGTGTTTAGTCCCTGTTGAGTCTGTGTTTAGTCCCTGTTGAGTGTGTTTAGTCCCTGTTGAGTCTGTGTTTAGTCCCTGTTGTCCACTTTCTCCTCTCCCTGTTTTCCTCAGGACAGTGTCGACCTGAAGAACATCTGTCTGAGGATGGCTATCAGCGAAGCGGGCTATCAGTCTGACAGGAACCTGAAGGAACTCAGAGTTTGTATCCAGCTCATTGTGGACAAGCTGCTTTCAGCGCTAAGAGACGAGAACAGTTTATCGTCCCTGGGGGCTGTTCGAAGACTGGTGGGCATCTCCACCACATTCCCAGACATGTGAACACGCCGTGGTTGAAGTGGAGTTAAACCTGCTGTACTCAACAGTGGTTCTGTTGGTTGCTTGGCTGGTTTGGATGCTAAACCCGGAGCTGATCCAGGATACTGGAGTTTACACTGTTCTGTAGAACTATTTTAGGTTCACACGGTTCTCTGCATGGTGAAATGGCTCTTCTGGTGGTCTTATATACCACCAAAAGAGGGATTCCATTGGCTCAAGCTTGACAGCATCACAATAGCAGAGCCTCATATACAGTAAATGGCTAGAATGGCTTTATATAGAACTCTAGGTTCTCAATAGAACCACTGCCTTTACTAAAGCAGCACCCTCTTTCTTAAGAGTGTAACTGGTGAGTACCTCAGGTCTTCTTATGGTTTGTTTCTTTGGTGCTAAAGCTACAGTTTTCCCATGAGATGTGATTAATTATTGTATTTATTTTCTCTAGCTGTTTTAAAAGACTCTGGGAAACAAAGCAAGACTTTTTATTCACTTGCTGTTGAGATAAGAAGGTTAGTTTAGTCATTGTGGGCCTGCTTGCAGTTGTCCTAAGCCGATATCTGAGAATATGGTATGATCGTGTTCCCGTTGTTTGTCTTCATCTAAAAAAAATGTCTAGCATACCTGTAGTGCCTGTGTCCTTACTGGGCAGCTCGACAGGTGTAACAGGTTCAGTAGCTGACAGAGCACAACAAATGTCTTTTGCCTGACTCAACTGTTTTAATGGGCAGCACCGAAACATATGGCCAACCACCTCCCAGAGAAAGGCTGTGACTTCTTTTATAAGACTCTAGAGATAAATTGGGACTGGTTTTTCTAGAACACACTCCTTGAAGGATACAGCCTTCATAATTAGATGGCTGGGATGTAAACTAAGCTATTCTCAAGTGTTTGCTGTGAAAAGCACAGTTACCAAATTATTTACAGTGGCGTTGACAGGAACCGGACATCCAGAGAGTTGAATGCCTCTAAAAGCTCACAGACAGTTACACTAAATGGTTGTGACTATGTTGAAACATGTCTTAGACATTGTTTACAGTAGGTTTGAAATCATGAGATCAGGCCTGTTTCTGTGGTAGAGTATCTCGTGCTGCTTGCTGATCGGTCCAAATGAAAACAGTCCCCAGAGAAAGTGTACTTTTCCACTGTTTTGCCAACTCATTACATATAAAACTCAAGACATATGGAGGTTCACTGCAGAGCTGGGCAATATGACAATATTGATCATTAATGTGATGAATTACATCAGAGAATGTCACAATATGCTTTACTGAGCATGTCAGGGATATCCTCTGTACTTAAAATTACTTTCCATCTGCAGTGTTTGATTAAAAGGAGAGAATTAACACTCTCTTTTTTATTTAGTGCATATTTAGTGATTTAGTGCAGTGAAGTGTGTACAAATTTTAGTTTGTATAGTTGATAGTATTTTATTCACACCATACTCTGTCTGATATAACTTATTACTGTTATATAGTTTAGAGTTTAAAGGACCTTTTTTGTTTTAAGTAAAGTGTTAAAGCTGTATGATGTAGCTTTCCAGCCAAAATTTAGATTTCTAAGAATGTACTATCTATAAAAATGTAGAATTATTAGAGATATGGAATAATATATTGGATATTACAATCAAGACAGTATTTGTATGATATACAATTAAGTTTGTGAACGTGTGGCTATTAAATGATAATATGCCCAATCAATTTTTTTTTTTTTAGTAATTTCTTGTCAAGTTTTGTGCCTTCACATTTTAATCACTGCTTTCACTGCGACAGTTGCTTGTATAAAAATTGTATTCCTCATTCAAGTGCTTGGTAGTGACCTGTGTTGTCTGGTGAAGCATGTAAAAAGTTAAACTGAATTCATGTGGTTGGTAGTTTAATGTAATTTAATTTAGTTTTGTTTACTTATCAGATCTCAGAGAAAGTAAATATCGTGATACCACCTCTAGGTCACTGGTCCTTAAGATGGTAAATGAAGTGGCTGTATTTGCACTGTACACTTATCAGAACCCCGGTTCATGTGAACACCACTATAAAGAGGTCCGTCTTTGCACAGTTTACACTAAACCACTCTGAATGGCTTTATTTACATCTCAGTCAATAAATATGCCAATATTTTGGCAAATCTACAGAGCTCCAGTTTAATGTGGCTTTGTAAAACAAGCCCCAGTAACAACTTAAACGTCCTGTAGTTAAACTACATTAAACCTCCTATTATGTATAAAAAAAGTATGTTCTTAATGTAACCTATCTGATTGAAAACAAGCGAAGGTTCAAGTCAAGCAATGAAACTTAATTATAAACTCTCAGAAGATTTAGAAAGATGAAATATGAGAACATATAGTATATTTATAGTTGTTATTATAGTAATATAGTATATTTACGATTGTAACAACAGTTTAATAAACACTTTGCTCTGAGAACGTAGTCAGTATTTCAGAAGTGCAGGGTAAAATTGATCCATAACCTAATAGGAGGGTTAAATGAAGGTACTTAGATGTTTGATTGTGTTTATTGAAGGACGGTTTTACAACCTGCAGAAAAGGCTGTATTAGTTTATATCTGTGATATCAGTAAAACAGTGGATCTGTTTCAACTCTGTGTATTTTTGTAAGAAATTACTGCCAAAATAATAGAAACAGTTCAGCAGATGGAGGATTCAGATTTTGGAAGAGCAGGTGCTTCAACACAGGAGGTTCTTGAGTTAACTGAGTTATAATGGCGTTAGAAAACACTGTCAGCTCTGTGGACTCCAATGAATACCTCATGCTGTATTTGTTTGGCCTGTGTTCCTGTATGAGGGAGCAATAGTAAATGGTTTGTATTGTTTTCATGTTCAACAGTTTGTTCAGTGACCACTCGTGACTCGTAAACAGCGAACATTGCTGTGATGGGAGCTCACTGTCCATCAGGATACAAAAGCTTCTGTTTTCGTACATTACCTTAAGCAGAATGGAAGGCTGTGTTATATGAAAGAGTGTTTTCTAAGTGTTTAAGCCTGAAGAAAGTTTTACAGCAAAAATGTAAACATTAAAAACTCTTGATTTCTGTGAATGTACTGTCTATAAAAACTTGGAATTGTTTCTCATACTAATGATGGTAGATTTATTCAGTAATAAATGACAGTGTGGACTGGGATGTTATAAACGAGACAGTATTTATACAATATTAAATTTGTTTTGTGAACATGAAGCTATTAAATGATAACATGCTCCATTATTTATATGGTAATTTCTTGGTATGCGCATCCAAATTTTAATCACTGCTTTCACTGCCACGACTGCTGTTATAAAATCTGATCCTCATTCCAGTGTTTGGTAGTGACCTGTGTTGTGTTGTTATGTCGTTGCCATTTACAGCCACTAGATGTCACTACAAACCATCTTATAAAGGAAAGTTAATGACTGAAGAACACACACCTACTCAGTGGCATGCATAGACCACCTTAAACCCAACTACACCTCACTGCTAAAGAAAAACAAGTTTCTCCAAAACAGTAACTTTACAGAAGAAATTAAGAACATTCCTATCTTTTAAGATCTGATAATCTGAAGAGGTTTTATTGCAAATGACTCTGAAGGGTTTCTGTTGGTCTGTGTTTATCATGAAACATTCAAAGTAAAAGATAGAAAAATTAAAAATTCAAACTGATTTTATTTATTTATTTATTTTGACAGCAACATAATACAGATCAGCTGTAAACTGCAACTGAAGTAGGGAATTCAGCCCTTGTATGGTCATTCACTGTCACTGTGTGTGTGTGTGTGTGTGTGTGTGTGTGTGTGTGTGTGTGTGTGTGTGTGTGTGTGTGTGTGTGTTTATTCCTGCTTTTCTGCGTTATTTAAAAACTTCAGTTGTTTTTCATATTCTATTAAAATTTTAGGATGAACACAAAACCTGAACAGTCAGAACAGATTGGACAATCTGTATTTAGGGGCGGGATTTAGAGATCAGTTGCTTCAGTTTGAAAGCACATGGTTTGGCTATATATCCAGCAGAAACTTCTTATTCTGAACTGTAGAAAAATGTACTAAACATCTTAATGGGTTAAATTAAAAGTAAGTCGTTCTTTAAAAGTTTAAAAGTTTTCTTTAACAGTGCTGGTAACAAAACCTCAGAACTTCTTTAACTTTTATAAAACAAATATAAAAAATTTAATAACTAGCCAGTTTTTCCTGTATGAGTTTTCTGAGTTTTATATGAAATAAAACAGTGGTTGTCGTAAATGAGCAAATCTGATAAATAAGATTTTCTTTTTTCTTTTTTTTATTTGGGCTTATAATGTCCTGTATGTGTCTCTCTCTGTTATAAATGGGTATAAAAACCATATCATCAGAATCATATCTCAAAACTATGAATAAAACAGTGATGGGCGTCAGTCGATGTATCTGTGAGCGCTTCATGTGAAACTCTAATGTAGCTTTGAATACAGGCATTAAACTCATCTGGTTATATCACCACCACTGTGAACAGTTTTGTATCACTAAGTTACTTTAGGACGGACGATACCCCCACCACCCACTTCATTAGCTGCACCTTCTTATCTTACTACACAGGAGCACATCGTCATACTACAACTACAGACTGTAGTTCATCTGTTTCTCTCTATACCTTGTTTTTCTTCTTGTACCCTGTTCTTCAATGGTCAGGACCCCCACAGATTGGATATTATTCGGATGGTGGATCTCAGCATTGCAGTGACAGTGGTGTGCTGGTGGTGTGTTAGTGTGTGTTGTGCTGGTACGAGTGGATCAGACTCTTTTTTTTTTTAAACACTGTGTCCACTCACTGTCCACTCTATCAGGCACGCCTTCCTTGCTGGTCCACCGAGTAGATGTAAAGTCTGAGATGATAGCTCATCTGTTGCTGCACAGTTTGTGTTGGTCATCCTCTCGTCTTTTATCACCCAGTTCTGTCCACAGGACGCTGTTGGCTGGATGTTCTGTAATGGTAGAAACTGTAAAGTGCTCCTGTTTGGTAAGTGGAGTGTAGAAAGTGGCCGGTGGGTGTATGACCCATGCCTTCTTGTTGTATGCATTAGCATTACAGGCATTAATTATTTAATTTATTAAATATTTATCATGTGTTTAATTTTATAGCCTCTACTTTCTTGCCCATCGAGCTGCGTTTGAACAATGTGAAATACTCAGCAAAGGTGAGAACCTCAACCACTCACTGTAGGTGACGTACAAGCTGTGATGGTGATTCTGTTCTCGAGCAATTCTGATTTTCGTCAGTAGAGGGCGCCCCATACACAGGTAATTAGCCGTGTGACGCTTTCTCAAACCTGTTTGAAGCGTTTGGTTTTTTGAAATCCTGCGCAAAGCATTAATGTTCTTCAAGAGAGAAACACACATTTTCACTATCCTAACACATACACCGTTTAGTTGATCCATATTGATCTCCATAATTATCTAGTGAAGTAAGTCAGGTGTTTTAAAGTAAAGATAAAAAGGGTCCCTATATAATGGATTTAGAGATTGACCATATCCAAAAATGTCCAAAAATTTGTAGACACCTGCAGATCCAATGTTTCATCTCAGATTAGGAGGTCTGCTGCGGTTACAGCCTCTGCTTATCTAGGCAACCTTTACACTAGGTGTGTTGGAACATTTCTCTGAGGATTTGATAGCATTCAGCCACAAGACCATTAGTGAGGTCAGGTAGTGATGTTGGATGATTAGTTCTGGATCAGACTAATTCATCCCAAAGATGTTGTATGTGGCTCCATCACTCCAGAGAGTGCTGTGGGTAGCATTGGTGAGCCTAGGCCTAATGTGTGGCTGCTTCAGAGTTTCTGGTAATGCTTTTCTATGAAGATAGTGTGCAGCTGAGTAGCTCAATTCACCAATAAGAGGAGCTGTCTGGATACTTTTCATGCTTTTCTCTTGTGTGACTAATCTCAGTCTCAAGCAGAAGTGCAAAAAAAAAAAAGACAGTACGTGACTTCTCCTACGTGACTTCATGTTCTTGCTGTTAGATTCCCCCACTGAACGGTATATCGTTGTCGTCCCTTTGTTGTGGCCAAAGAAGCAAACATCAGCTGTTTACACTTAGGATAAAAGTAGTTGCAGTGAACGGTGATTGCCGTATGTCACCTCACTTGGCCCAGGCGGCGGTGGTTTGCCCGCTGTAATGAGGGCCTCTAGTAGGAAATAAATAAGGATGCTTTTGTCTGTACATGCAGATCTTTTGTCATTCTGCTCAAAAACACCACAGCTGATCATAGAGCTCGAGTGAATTTGACCCCAGAGTTTCGTGAGGACAAACCACAACCTCTCAGAGCTCCTCAGTGTTAGTGGTGCTTCAGTAAGCTGAACAAGAACTCTGATTTAGGACGAGCTTTTCTCTTCTCTGCAGAGCTTTAGGCACAGATAAACAGGTAAAGGCATCATTGAAGAGTCATTAGAGGTGTTTCTGACAGAATATGTGATTGTATGGGAATCGAGTGTGAATGTGAAGAACTTCCTCTAAGTTTAATGAACGTCCAATTAATTTAAAACTGCTAGAGCAGTTAAAGATTTTTCCTGGATCCGTACGTCCATTCAGGAGGAGTTATTTTTAATAATCTATGTCTGTGAGGTTCAGTATTACTTGTTCTGTTTATAACTGCTGTGTTTTTGTTCAGTAATCAGTTGTAGGTTGTTATAAACTAGATTGATTTGATTTATATTGATGTATTATATTTAAAATAATAAAGAAGTAATTAAAAATACTGTGATTATTAGCAGTTCTTTACTTCTTCAATTTTTTGTTTTTCTTTCTTTTTATTATGCATTTTCTAATTTTTTCTCTCGCTCCTCTCTCTTTCTTTTCTTTCTTTTTGTCTTTCTCTCTTTTCCTACTTCCTCTGTTTTCTCGGCCCCCTCTCTGTTTCTCCTTTTGTTCTTTTTTGTTAATTTTATTAAATTATAATTAATTTGATTAAATATAATTTTTTCTCTTGCTCTTTTCTATTCTCTCTTTTTGTCTTCCTCTGTTCACCTGTCATTCTTTCTCCATTCTCTTTTCCTTCTTTCTCTGCTTTTTTCTGCCTTGTCTTTTTTGTGTTCTTTCTTTCTTTCCCTCTTTGTCATCATTCATATCACTCTTTTTTTCTTGCTCTTTCTTTCTCTTTCCACCCCCTGTGTCTATTTTTTCATTCTTTCTGTCTGCTTCCTTCTCTCTTCTTTCTTCCTGTCTCTCTCGCTCTCTCTGCCTTTTTCTCAATCTCACTTTTTTTGTCTTTCTTTCTTTTTTTCTTTCTTTCTTCTTACATTCTTTTTTTCTTATATGAGGCATTTAGGATATTAATTATAAATTCATTCTCAGTGTTTTACAGACTTTTCCATCATTCCATCATTCCATCATTGCCTCTGGTTCTTATTCTGGTCACATCTGAAACGTGTTATATTCAGATTATTTGTAACCTTTGAAGCAGATTTGAAGTATTTATGTCTCTTTAGTTTCACACTAATATAAAAGAGTGATTCAGAAGTTTTGAAGTGTTCACTCTTCCTAAATAAATGTTTCTAAATCAGTTTAGATTAGATGTAAGTTCACAGAAACGGGTTATGTGGTGTAGAAACTTTGTCTAAATAATAAATTTAAAGAAGCGTCCACTGGAAGTGTGTGGTTCATGTGGTTGGTGTGTGAGTGTGGTGTGTGTTGAGACTACAGGGCTGGGTTGGAGGAGTGTTTCTAGACTGAGAAGCTGGTTCATGGTTATCTGCAGCGGGCCGCTGTTTAGCCCTCATACTGCACGTATGTGATGGGGATGAACTCGGCGACCCCTCGTCCTCCTCCCGGGCCCACGCTGCTCTGGGTTTGGGTGACAGCGGCCTGACGGCGGCTCAATGTGGGGCAACCATGTCGACTCCAGACGGCGTCTGGCGAGCCGGATGATTGGCCCGTTGTGTCACTTCCTGTGACCTGGTGAAGGCCAGACGCAGACGGGTGAGTCAGGAGATGAGAACAGTGTGTGGGTGGGACACTGGGGGTGGGACGAGCATTGCAGGGGGTCAGCTCCACGCCATCTCTTTTCCCCTTTCCTCTCTCATCTCCCACTCCTCTCTCACTCTCCTCTTTTTCCGAATTCTCTCATTCTCCTCACGCTATCTCTCTTTTCTTGTCTTTTACTCTTCTTTTTTTCCTATCAGCCATGATTCTACCTCTAATTCCTTCTCTCTTTTTCTGCCTTTATTTCAAATTCATCATGCTTCTTTCTTTCTTTAGCCGTCAATTCTGTCAGTCTTTATCTTTTTCTTTCTTGTGTGCTTTCTTCTTTCTATCTTTCTTCTTTCCGGCATTTTTTTCTTTTCCTCTCTTCTCACTCTCTTTTTCTCTCTTTCTCCATCCTATTGTTTTTGCCTTTCATTTTTTCCTGTCTTTTTTCTCTCTCTCATTCGTCCCTCTCTCTCTTCCTCCTTCCTTGTTTTTTCTCTTTCTCTCTGCCTTTTAATTTATCTCTCGTTCTTTTTTGTTTTGTGCCTTGCCTTTTTTACTACCTATTCTTTTATGTCTTTTTTTCTCTTTCACTCTCTCTCACTTTCTATCCCTCTCTGTCTATCCTTCAGTCTCCTGTACACTGCTTGTCAAAGGTTCTTCACTTTTCAGCCTGTTTTAAAAAGAGAACATATAAAAGATGAAATAGGTTCATTTGAGGGAAACAAATTAAGATGTATACATAGAGGTGGAAATAAATCTATATTTCATTCCGTCTCATCTTGTTCTTTTACTCTGTCCAACAAATCAATCCTTTCTTTTCTCCCTATGTTTTCCATCCTCTCTCTCCTCCTCGGCACCAACACTTTATTCCTTCTTTCCTCTCTTTGGCTCAAAAGTCAGCAACCCCTCATTTATTTAATTTCCAGCATTAATATAAGATCATCCACAGGAGAAAACAACTCCGCACTTTCTTCAGCTCGGAAAGAGATGTGTAGCTGTCAGGAAGCTGTTACTGAGAAATGAAAATAGATAAAAAGAACATTTGCAAATTCAACAAAAAAGCTGCTGGTGTTCTCAGAACAATGGACTGACCACCCCAGAGTCCAACTCACTGAATGTGTTTGGGGTGTAAAAAAATATCTCAGATTTCTTTTTTTTTTAAAAAGCTGAAAACAAGACCGCTGGAAAGAATGGAAGATGAAATAAAGGCAAAAAATAAACATACTAAATACTGAAAAATCTATTATTATTTATTTGTTCACATTTGTATTGCTTTTTTTCTCCTGATGCTAAAAAACTTGTTTTAACTAGGAAAGTAATAAAGAGTGTGGACTATATCAATACTATCCAGAGAGAAGAAAGCTTTACTTTTAATGTAAGTCAATGAGACCAGAACTTATTTCAAGCATTTTTACTGGTCCATTTATCATGACATTTTTAAAACAATGTAAATAGCAGCTGCTGTTTTCAAATGATGTTGAAAAATAAAAATCACCAAAAATATATTTCTGTAGATAGTGATGATATTTGGACTATATGGGAACTATATGCAGACTATATTTGGATTACATTTGTACTATAATACGGACTATAATGTGAATATTTCTACTGAATTGATTAAGACATTTGACTGACTTTGGCTTCAGTCGTTTAAATTATTTTGCTTTGGCTGACTTTATGCTTTATTTATGTTTATTTAATTAAAACAAATGATTAAAGAAAGCCCACCAAAGCAATCATAGCTTTAATGAAACTTTACCAGACGTTATTGAATATTTTGGTAGTGACAGTTGTAGCTTTTTTAGATCATAACTCAACAAATGACTTGCAGACACAGTTTTGAACACATAAAAGCAGCATTTTTTATGAAAACACAAAAACATTTACTTAATTGTAAAAAATCTATGTTTTGGTACTGACAATTCTGAAAGCTCCACACTGATTTTTGGACATTTGAGCACATTTTCTTCAAAACAATGAAATTTAACAGCTCACGCAATGAGCAACAGGGATGCAGCCACACTTCCTGCTCTAAAATGCAGGGGTGTGGCTAAAATAAGGCTCCGCCTATGAACTGAAACTCTGTTTCAGTTGTAACATGCTGTTTGGGAACAGGCAGATTTTAAACTCATAATGAATTGAAATATTTAAACTTGGAAATACAAAAACAAACAAACAAACAAACAAATATTTTCACATTTTGTGTGTATTTAGCTCATTACAGTCTCTAGTGATGCCTTGGGTAATAACCTTAATAACCTTAAATAGACCTTAATATAACCTTTAATCTAAAGGTATGAATACTTAACGTTTTTTAATCCATACCAACATTATATATGGTATTTCTGTTTGTATCAGCCAGTCTGCTTTATTGCTTTACCAGTATTTGTCTTTCCCTCCCTCTCCCTCTTCGTTCCTACTCTCTTTAATGTAATGCAAAAGCAGGCAGCGGTGATGACCTGAATAGGCCTGTAATTGTAATAGGTCATATCTCCCACATCTCTCTCCCAAACATTCTGCCTTCGCTTTGTTCCCCCTCTTTCTTTTTGTGTTCTTTACTTTCCTCACCTCCGCCCTCCCTCCAACCTCTGATGTGATGCCAGACAGCCCGCCATGGTGGATTTGTGTGTGTGTGGTATGAGTTGTTCAAAGAGGGCTCACTCATTCTGGGGGGTCTGATGATGTTTCTTCTTTTTCACGACCCCCCTTTTTCCCTTCAATTTTTTCATTGTGTCCTCTAACTCCAGGCCAGACGCCGCTGATGCTTTGTATATGATGAGTCACTGGACGGAACCCTGTTTTTTAAACCTTTATAAAGGGATGTATAGCAGTATCTTTGTTTTCCCTAGTTAACATATTCATGTTTCACTCACAATGGCGTTCTTTCATGTCAGTCGTTTCCAGGTTGGACGAGCTTTACAGAACATCATCAAAAATCGCATACAGCAGAATAAGAACATGCTCTTCTCAGTTTCTGTCAAAATATAGGAATTTACGATCACCAATATGGTGCATTAATACTTTTAAATCAAATTATTAATTTTGAATATGTGTGAAATGTGACACTGACTGTTTGTTTTACAGTGTTATCACACTGGTATTAGCATAGAGGCACATTTTCAGTTTTGAACGTAGTTAGGTTCAGAAATGAAGCATTGTAAATTAAAACTGCTATGTTCAAGTGGCAAACCGGGACTATTACAGTTAGGCCTACATTTCAGGCCATCCATGTCCAAACCCGAACATGAGGAACAAACTCACCTATACAATTATGCTTCTGCTATAGTCCCTATGGGATTCTAGTAGTTTGATTGATGTTTTACTCAGCATATGTTGTAGTTTGTAGCAGTTTCACAGTGACTCAACGGAATGACTGCTTTAGAGCTGCAGCTGGTTTCCATTTTTAATAACCGACTGAATTGGCTGCTGCTCAGTCAGTGATGTATCTACACTGTAAACCCTGATAAGTTGTCTACTCAAAATATTAAAGGTAATTTGTCTCAAATGAATTAAGTTTTAAAACTCTTTTTTTTTATTTACCAAAATGATACATAGAATTTAATACACTCAAACTTTTAAAATTGAACAAAGTATAAGTATACATCGATGCTGTTGCCAAACTCTTGTTGTGAGTTCCTAAGTTACTACAGCAATATCTTAAAAGTATTATGTAGTTTTAGTATTTTTTAAATATTTTTTGTACTTTTATTTATCACAACAGTGATGTGATTGAGATTGTAATCATCACAAACTGAGATTTTAAAAAATCTTTAGATTTAAATCTTTAGTCTTTAGAACTACATACTTTAACATTACAGTAAAGGTTAAAGGTGGCAGTATTTTAAGTTCTTGTTCAGCCAAACTGACCATTCAGCACACTAATCACATTCATACTTAGAACAACTAAAACATGTGAACTGCATCTTACTCAGATATAGCATGTAAGAGTGCTCATTTAAAACCAACATCTAAAGAAAAAATAGGAGCTAAAAATACAGAAATAAACTAACTTTGGGATTTCTGGATAATTCTATATTAATCTTGATATAAATAAATTTGCATAAATCTTTGCTTTACTTAATAAAAGAAGTACACTTGACATTTCAACCAGACGGTACAAACAACTTGCAAAAAAGATATAAAATGTTTATAAATATAGCTTCGAGAAGCACTAGAGTGACTTTTTCTTGTACAAAACTTGCCCCGCCAACTGGAAATCCAAAGATCTTCACATTAGCTCTTGACCAATAGAGCTATAGAACAACTATAGAGCAACAATTCCTGTTTAATCAATTTTCCATTGGGCACTTCAAGAATTTGTTTCCATGTAGAACTTAACAATAAAGTAATAGTACTATTGTGATACTTTTTTTATAACAAAATTCAAGAAAAGTTCAGTGGAATTTTGTTCTCTATGCCAAATAGAGAAATCAGCTAAGACATGATTAGTTTCTTGCTTGTTTTGTTTCGTAGTCAAGTCACCAGGCAAATGCAGCTTATTTTAATTAGTATTGTACAAACGTTGTGCCTTGGTTATCACATAATAGCTCCAAACTACAGTGAATTGTTTTCTAATCTCCAATAGACCTGTTCATGTGTTTGTTGTGTTCAAGAGTTAAATAGCTAAAAGCAACATTAGCATTAACATTAGCATCTTGAAACCTTAATTTAGTCTGTACTTCTGTTTAATATAGTAAATAATTCACCCACAAAAGATGGTTCTTTTAAGGTTCTTTAAAAGAAAAAGGTCTGTTTGAACCATTTCAAGCTTAAATAGTTCTTTTCAGGGTAAAGTTGTTATTCGGATTGATGGACAATGTGTTGTATATTGTTTTATATAGAACCTGTTTTGAAAATGATCCTACAAAGTTACAGAAAGGGTTCATTTATTGTTACACGCTTCAAAGCTTACAGAAATATCTTGGCTGTTTTGGACCAAACATGGCTGATTTGGGGTCCACATCTGGGTATGTATACTGGGTTCCATGCTTAAAAAAAAACAAAAAAACAAAACAAAACAAACAAACAATAGCATGCACTTCATGATGGTCTAAGTAACTTCAAGTGATTTAATGCTGGTCTGGTGCTAGTATAACTGGTCACACAACATGGTAATGCTGGTTGGCCAGCATATCGGAATCCCAAAAACAACATTGTCCAGTATCTCCAAAATACAGTCTTTTTACAGAAGAGGCAAGTTAATGTAAAGAGAAAGCAATTTTGGGCATTCTATTGGTCTATACATCATGCATTTTTCACACAATGTAAAGAACAACTGTTGAGTTTAGACTATGCAGAAAACTAAACAATTAAAAAACTCGATATGCTGTGTTTTTTTTTCTAGCATTGAAGTGTGTAATAAAGCTTTGGTCCACTGGCCATTCAAAGATCAGATCCACCAAGAGATCACCAATTGTTTGTAATTGTAGACATTCATAAGCCTATTTGTTTATTTCAAATGCAAGTAGAATTATCTTAAAATGTCCTCTCTACTTCACAGTTAATTCTCCTTTAACAACATTAATAAAGTTTTGCTTTCCTAACTAAGTGTGTGTGTGTGTGTGCATGTGTGGGTGAGTCCATCTGCCCCCAGACTGCTACCTCCAGGTCTAGCTCTATAGACCTCCACTGTATTTGGCCATGGGACTTTCCTGCAGGCTTAAGCTTCTCTGTGTGATTCATCGTTAAATCACACAAGAAGGTGACGCACCCCAGCACGATCTTATCAAAACCCCCCCAATGCCCACGCTCTGCCCTTCCAGCTGCTCCACTCACGAATAAAAAAAGAAAAAAAAAAAACGAATTAATGGGGTATTTTTAGACAAAGAAAGCTTAAAAATAGGCCCTGACGGGTGCAGTCTTACTTCTCAATAGAAGCCTGGTCACGTTCTTTGTCTTCGAAACCAGATATGCTTTGAACGAAGTCACGAGAAACCTGTGACTTCATGCACATTTTAAGGATTCCTTTTTTCTAGTCATCTGTGGGTTTTTTGTTACTCTGTTTTTTAGTCTATAGATAAATTCACACATTTTTCACAGTGTCTCCTCTGGTATCAATACATCAATCTCTACCGTGTCAAAGTGAGAGCTGGTTGATGATTTGTTCAACAATGTATCAGGTTTTTCAAATTATATAGCATTTGACCAAAGCATAGAGTTGACACCTGATTGTTGGAACAACCATTCAAATATTTTCTCATTAAATATGGAACAGGTATTCTGTTCACATCATATCTTGTTCACTCATATTTCCTTCAAATACATGCAAAATTATTACAAAGTTTGGTGACAAATCTACTTTATACAGTTTTCCCCTCTTAAACTGGACTAACGTGACCACATTTCGGCCCAATCTCTACCATTTTACTTACGCCATGTATGTTTGTCTATTTTTATACGAAAATTATAGACTACAGTGTGGCAAAACACGTAGAGTTGATTGTAGGAAAACGTCAACAGTCAAAAAGTGTTATATTGTTCTAATTAAATGTGGAAAAAAAATTATAGAAGTTTCCCATTTGAAAAGGCCATTAATCCAAAATGTAGGCCTCAAGATGGCTGCTACTACTGTTTTTAGCTGTATGAGGTGCTTTTGTGGTAACAGTGTGTCATACAGCATCACAAACCACATACATGAGTGCCAATGTCTTTATAACAGTTCTTTTAAAAGGTGTATTTTGTGGTGGTTTGTTGGTGTGATGGTTTTCCAACTTTTTCTTACACTACCTCACACATCTTTCCAAACCCTTATTTTTATCTGCTTGAGTAAACAGTTGATGGTAAAAGTCTGTGAGGCTAACCTGTAGCCATATTTCTAATAAAATTCAAGAATAGTTGGATGTTCAGTGGATGTTTTGTTCTCTATGCCAAATAGAGAAATCAGTTTAAACTAAGACATGATAAGTTTCTCGATAATGATAAGTTTTCAGGCGAATGCAGCTTATTTTAATTAGTATTGTACAAACTGTGTGCCTTGGTATACACAATAGCCCCAAACTACAGTGAATTGTTATCTAATCTCCAATAGACTTGTTCATGTGGTTAAGTGTGTCATACAGCATCACAAACCACATAAGTGAGTCTGATTGAGATTACTTAACAACTGGATGCAGTTCAAAGTAAGTGTGACTGTTCAAGCATGTGAGAATCCAAGGAGTTTTCTAAACAAATCAAGATCCTAACTGAAAATGACTACATACATAATTTTAAATTAATTGTTTCAGACAGCAAGTGTCAGGAGTTAGGAGTGATTTCTGGGAACTCAAATGGCTTTATATATGCAAGCCATTTTGTTCAGAAACTGCCTGCATGCTGGTATTGACTAATTGATAGCATTTATGACTATGTAGGTAAATTAATCTGAACTTAGCATTATACAACATGTTTGTAAACAATGAGTAAGCTTATATACCGCCATAGTCCAAAATTATTTAATGCCATCCCAAATTCTGTTCTCTATAGCTTTGTTCTATATAGTGATACAGATTTTTTTTAAAAGTAGAGAACCATTTTGGATATTGCATTTGCAATTGGTCCCAAAAGCATAAGCATTCCCACATAGGCTTTATTATCCTGCATAGATTTGTGTTTATAGTTTGAAAACTGAGACATGTAAAATGGTATGAAACAGCATAGAATTAAAAAAATGCTAAAATTATAACTTTTTTTCCATGAAATTTGATTGGCCACCCCAGATGCCACCCTTATATTTCTGCCATGTTATTGGCTTTTACCTCGCTGTAGGTGTAGGGTAGGTTTTTGTGCTTTTAAGAGGAGAGTTCCTTTGCTATCAGTGGAACAACTTAGTACCCCAACATCTGTCCGTGCATTCGACCCTAAGGGCTCCTCCAACACTTTGTCCCCAGCTTACACTTTCTTACAAGCAGCTCTGGCAATCACTGGTACACCAACCAGCCAACATCCTGGGATTGTTTTGGATAAAAGACTACTCCGTCTGTATGGCTTATCCAAAATAACTGATCTCATTTAGATTTTTTAACTAAGGCCTCACACAAGAAACAGGAAATGTTATTAGATTTGTATTAGTCAGTTTAACAAAAATTAGTGCAGTTGTTGTGATTTTAGTGGATATGCCAAAATCATCACACGCTTACCTCAAACCGCTTGGAGTTGTTATCTCAAGTACACTTACTTCTGTGGTTTCTGAGACTGACATACTGATATTTATATAAACTGACAAGGGTGTAGACACGATTTACGCTTTGAGATGGCAGCGACTACTGGTTTTAGCTCTATTAACCCAACTGTCGCTTTAAGACTGCATAACGTGCTCAAGTCGTTCTTTTCCCACCAGATGCGTGGCTGACTCCTCTCTGACTAAGTGTCTACATAAGAAAACAGGAAGCGTATGGGCGGCCGTGTGTTTGGAGTCAACAAGCGCTGAAGGTCCGCAAAATGGTGGATGGCCTTTATCGATGGTTCGGAGGTCGCACTTTTAACCTTCAGCCAAAACAAGACTTCCTCTGGTGATGAAAAAAACGTTTTGTTGTGATGTTAATATTTAGTGCATTTGATTATTATTTTTTTAATTAGGTAGATGAAAGATTTACAGTGTGAATTCCTCTCAAGGCCTGTGTGTGAGAAAGACTAATCTAACTGATAACAGGAAAATGGCCCTGATTTTCTGAAGTGCTGTTTTTTGTTTGTTTTACTGAAGCTGCCTAATAAAATCTTGCTTTCTACTGAAGCAGCAAAACAATTTTTATTAGTTACTCAATTTAAGATAAGGGTGAAGTTTAGTGTTTGGCTAAGAACTTTCTTAATATATACAGATACTTTGAATATAGGTACTTAACGTATATATGAAAAATACAGGTGAACAGTACAGGTTCTTTGGACAAAGCCATTATGGGAAAGTTAGAAAAAGACGATCAGCTACAACATGGATGGCCACAATTAACAGAATCATGAACAAGCCATTGGGAAGCTTAAAGACCCAAGCAGAACACCATTGTCAGAATTTACTTGACAGTACATAATGATGAATGATAATAACAATAATAAGAAGAAAAAGGTACATATTACATTAAAGTACTTGCAAACTTACATACTATTGCTGTCCGAACAATGCCTTTTCTTGTTTGTCACAGTCATAAAGTATGGGTCTGTAGAAATTGTCCAAAATCTCATTACATTAACATAACTTATATAGAAAGTTAGGAAATAACTTTATAATAATAAACGAATGGAGTTTTTCCTCTGATAGCAATAATATGCATAATTGACATGAGACATATAGTTGCATGTATGTATTTATGCATATCTAATGTATATGGGACATACTGTTGCATATAAGTATTTATACAATGAAGGACATATGAGATTTCAATAGCTTATAACACACAACACTGTGCAAAAGTCAGAGATCATTAATTTTGTTTAATTCCCAGTTAAGTTATTTAGTGTCAGGGACAAGAGCAGAAAACATATATTCAGCCAAACAATACACAGAAACCTCAACAACTAAAAATAATATCAAATGTTTCAAGGTTTAGTATGTATACATTATCTGACCCTCCCAAACACATTCAGTGGTGTTGAGGTGTTGACACTGGTGTGGTCAGCTTGTTGTTCTGAGAACACCAGCAGCTTTTCTTTGTTTGATTTGCAGATTGTCCTCTGTTTTGTCTAGTTTCCTTTCTCAGTAAAAGCGACACATCCTTTCCAACTTATAGTGTTGAGTTGTCTTCTGGACAGGATGAACAAAAACAACTGTATTTTTTCAGATCTAAAAAGTGGAGTATGATTTTCTTTTCTCCCTGAAAGATTTTGGTGGTCTGCCAGGTGTTGCTCTTTTAATCTTTTTTTTGGGTTCTAGTTTTATAAACTATTTTTTACATTTATTTTCCTTTGACTTTCTCCTTCTTTATACAGGTGGACATATATCAAATCATCTGACAAATGATTAATGAGTTGGAATTTAGACTAATTTTTTTATTTTTATTCTTACTAAATCAAATGACCGAGCATTCAATTGTGTCACAAAACAATTAAGACACTACTGAAACTGTACCAGATGTTTTGGTAGTAACAATTGGAGCACAACACAAAGAAACTAACTAGTACTTAAGTAGCAAAAACAGCTTTGAACAGCTATACACATATTAAATAATGACTGTTAATGGAACTCACAATATTATAATAATAACACAAAAAAACTGTTTACTTACTTGCAGAAAACATGTTGCACACAAATTCTCAGACATTTACTTAAAACAATGGGATATAACTGGTCACCATGCAGCCATGGGTGACAGGAATGCAGCCTCACTTACTGCTCTAAAATGCAAGAGTGTGGCTAAAATAAAAAGCTCTGCCTATACGTGAAGCTCTTTATATATCGCTGGTGACATGAGAACGTGGGACAAACAGCAGTTTTTAAATAAAGTATCTTTTAACTTCACTTAAAGTTATTAAATGAGGAAAAACAAATAAAGCAATAGTAATAATAGTAAGTTTGGAACATAACTTCCGTACATATTTAGCGTATTACTATCTCAACAGTGTTTGCTTTAAATACATCACATGATAATCCTTGTTAATATTTAAGGCCTGAATACTTTTTACAGTGGGACTGCAGTACAGTACAGTACAATTCTCTCTCTCTCTCTTTATCTCTCCCTCTCTCTTTATCTGTGCCTCTCTCTCTTTATCTCTCCCTCTCTCTCTTTATCTCTCTCTGCCTGTTTGAAATTGAGAGAGAGAGAAAGAGGTTTGGTTTCATGTTTACATAGTAAAAAAACCCTCAGTTTCAGTCACCCAGTCTAGTTTCTGCATCCGCCTGAGTTGCAGTTTGACTGTTGGACTGTCTCTCTCTTTCAAATGAATGTTTTAAAAGGTGTAGTGTTAATATTTCTTCACTATATTTGGCGTTGCTTTCCACTGTTTCAGTGGTTTCTAGTGGGAGACTCGTTTCTTCGTTTATTTTGAAAAGAAAACAGATAGATTATGATCTAAATGATCTAAATTGGTCAGAAGCAGTGCTGCTGAAATGATGATGTATGGCTCTCTAAAATAACATTTCTTTCTCTCTCTCATGGTGCAATATTGAGGTCATCCTGTGGTTCCTGTGGAGGAGTATAAAGCGAGTGGGTCAGAGCAACCTGTCTTTTAGTCTCTCATCACTTTACTGATTCCACTTTGTCTTCCTCTTTGCTGGTATAGTTTGTTTTAAAGGGCACGTATTACTAAAAACTGACTGTTCTTAATTTTGGGGGTTTTAAAAAAAAAAAAGGTTTATGTTGTATAGAAACATTGCTATATGGTTTCAATACGTACCACTTATAATTTACTATTTTGTCTTATTTTTCAGCCTCCTGCAGTTTGCCCTGTCCACTATTCTAGGCGTGTTTTAGCTCTCTAAAGAAAGAGTTTCAGCCTGTTTCTATGATATACATCAGTCCTAAAGGCACAGTCATAAAAATAGGCAGTTAAATTCTGAGAGATTAGTAGAGACTGGTAGTGTTCTAGTACTGGAATCCACTCTTTAACCGAGGTTTCAACCTTGTTTTGCCTTGTCTCAGGCAATTATGACACAGTGTAGGCATATATGGGCACTGGCTAAGTTGTGTCTTTTGAGCTGCAAAGCCACAACATGACTAACCTGACCAAGCAGGAGAACTTCTAAAAGCAAGACAGCCCAAATCTGAGGGGAATTCCTAGAATGGTTTTGTGAGGTAATTTGTATGCTCCCTTCTTTTTTCAGTTATATACACGTAATAGAAGCCAACGGGAGGTTGATTCAGTATCTACAAGTACGTATACTTATAATTAAGTTTAGAATCAACAGGTTCTCCATTCTTCTACTTCACGCATCAAAATGATTGACCGCAGTAATTAAGTAATAGAACATGTGCTGCAGATGTAACAGAAAAAGGTTTAGAAATAAATACGTGGGCTTACAAACCCTCTCTTGGTCATCAAATCCATAGCAAGTTGTCTGCGAAAGGTCGAACCCTCCTAGTCAAAATACACATTTTGTTTATTTTCTAAGTAAAAACAAGAAAAAACTCGTGAAATATTCAATTTTTAGAGAACCAGTGGAGATGTGTATATATATATATATATATATATATATATATATATATATATATATATATATATATATATATATATATATATATAAAGAAAGCACACTATATATATATATATATATATATATATATATATATATATATATATATATATATATATATATATATATATATATCACAGACATCATTTTAGAAGTGTGTTCTCTGTAGATGTGTTAACTTATTTATGCTTTTTTAACTTTTGTGTCAGCTATATATGTGACAGAGACTACATTTTTTTCTTTCACCACTTGCTTGTAATGCGGTCTAATAATATACTTCAGTTACATGACACATGTTTGACTTACCTCTCTGAATCGACTTAAAGATCCATTATTCTTTAGCAACCGCTGCTACTTTTCCATATCTTTCAACCATTACGCTATAAAGAAAGCACGCTACTTTTCAGCAGGTCTTTTTGATTATTTGCCAGAGGGACATTAGCTCAGCTAAATCATTCATTACTAGTCTCTCTCACACCATCAAGGGCTATAAACTTTGACTTATGATTTGTTTGATAATTAGCCCCACGTCCTGCTTGTAGACGTAGAACTTTCCCTTTTAGATCAGATTTTTTTGTAGTAGAGGTGAATGGGCATTCATGTTTTTGGTCTATCAGCAGGAAAGGGGAATATGTTGACTACAGTATTATGATATGTTATCTGGTAAATATATTAGTCTGCTTTTTTATTAAAGAGAGAAGTTTAGTCAGATATTACGCTTGCGGCAGATACTGGGTTAAAATATGCTGGAATATTTGCTAAATAAACTAAAGGGGAATTTTAAAGAACACCCCCCCTTCTCTCTGACTAGAAAAGATGATGTCATAGTGTGATGTTGAGGTCATTCAGTGTAAGGCGCATAAAGCAATTGTGTCAGGGTAACATGTCAATCAATCTCTTATCTTGTCACAGCAGGAGAAACGCTAGAAACATCAATAACAGACAGTGATATTGGATTTGCCAATAAAGGCTTTTCTACCCTATGCGCCTTTTAACAGCCCATTTTTATCACACAATTTTCTTCTTGTATTTTTTCTCCCTTATGTCCACTTGTGGTTTTGTGTATCAAAAACATTCAACGTTTTCCTTTTTTACTTTCTTTTTTTATCCAGTACAATTAAACAGTTGGTTTTGTTAAGACACATGGCTATTAATAATGGCTGTTCTGTTCTGTTCCACGTTCAGAAAGCTGAAAGCAGGCTGAAACTCTCCCTGTAACTTCAGTGTGAATAGGTGAAGTTAAAGTAATATAGGCTAAATAGTAGGTTGTGTTCCAAAATTTATATAATTTTAAGGGTACCAACTGAATTACATCTGTACTACTGAATATCGCTTTACGTTATATTACCTAGTGCCAATTTTTGGTCCGAGCCCAGCACATTGTCAGGCCAATGGTCATCCAAAGTGTAGTTACTTGATGCAGATATCACTCTGTGTAATATATTACATTTGTTTGTTTTATATGATTCAGGCCCTTTAAGCTTACAATAAAAACTCTCAAACAGGTATTCACTGACCTAAACCTTTCATGTTTAGGCTATACATTTTTTTCTGGCTAAAAAAATTGCACAGATCTAGGATCAGTTTCTTCAATCGAAATGCTCAGTCCCAAACTCCAACCTGAGCTCCGAACAGCAGGGAAGGGAATCGTCTAGTAACACCTTTCATTATATTAGCAGGGCTGTGTTCACTTATGTCTTGCGAGAGTGTCTTTAATTGAAAGGTTACGCACATTCACCAGTGCCCCCTGTCCATCTTTCTGACACAATTGGGCTGGCTGAAAATGTCTCCTGGGACGCATTAGTCTGCGAAAAAGCAAATACTCCGTTTAAAATCCGTGTTTCCAATTTGGCAGCACATGGTTTGAATTAGGACTGTATTTATTGAAGTGGGGGAGTAGAGGGGTTGCCCCTAAGGACAGAGGTGAGAGAAAGATTCCCATATAGTCACTGGAAAACACACTTGTGGCATAGCGTCAAACTTTGGATGAAACTAACTGGTTTTATTTGGACAAATGACATATTTATAAGAAAATACTTAACATGTATTGGGTATGTCAGCAGCTAGATGACGTGGCAGTGTGTACAAAAATATATATTTGTTGCTCTATTACAGTAAAATGTTTGTGGGTGTGGTTTGGTTGGTCTAGCATATGTACAAAAAAAATTCAGAACAAAAATTTAGTATCTCTGTTCTCTGTATTGTACTGAATTTATCTGTCCTCCCACTGTTTTTCTCTCTAGCTAAAATATCGCGATACTACACAGGTTCGATATAGGCTGATTTTTTTTTCTTTTGGCGCCAAAACAGCTACTGGCGCCAAAACAGCGTTCTAGAATGCGATTTGTTTATTTATTCGTTTTTTTAAATCTCGCGCGCGGGAGAGAACTTTGTTTTTGCTGAGTCTGTGAACAGAGGCGCGCGAAAAGAACGTTCTGAAAAGCCGTGGATTACATCATCCTTCATGATGTCATCGTTATTGGGTGACTTTGGCACGTGTGAGCGATCGGGTGAAGTCACGCTGATTTTTATTTTCTAGTTATTTATTTATTTATTAATTTATTTATTTTTGCTCACGTGCTCCTGGCGCAGATCATTAATAACGAAGCCTCGGGGTCGCTCTGTCTGTCCGTTCACAGACTACAGACGACCGTTGGCCTGCTGCCCCGCCTCCTTTCTTTTCTTCCATTACTTTTCTCTTCAGGGGGCTATTGAAAGAGTGACGTCTTCGTTTTTGGAAACTGTGGAAGAAAAAAAAAGAGAAAAGAAAAGGCATGGGAGCCTGTTGTGTGTTTTTTTCTCTTGGGGGACATCATAATGATTTGATTTATAACCACTGACGGTCATTTGATCAACCGCGCCCCACTAACCCTCAGGCCTCTCTCTCTCCCCCTCTCCCTCTCTCTCTCTCCGTGCCGAGCGCAGATATCTGGCAGCGGTAGGAAGTTAAGAAAGTGCTGCGCGCCCGGCTCCTACGGCTGGAATCACATTTATTCTCATTAGCTTCTGATAATGTCAAATGGAGGCAGGCGGCGCACGAGCCAAAGCCATAAAACCTCGCGCTACCTCCTTTCCCGCCATTACCTCATGCACATCACAGGCAGAGTCGCTGAGGTGAAGACCACTCTGAGAGAAAAACTGAAACTCAGGAACTTTTTCCCCGTGACAGAGAAGTGTGTCTCACTGTAGGTTTCAACACCTGAAGACCCCTGTTATCAAGTCTGGTCACTTTGTTGGAGTGGCAAAAACATGCTTGTTTTGATGAGTCTGTAAAAGTTACATGGCTAGGTAGGCTAGGCTAGTGATGGACCCGCTATGACTTTATAAAAGACCTGTATTATTAAAAAAACTGAATCTTTCTAGCTTACAAGTTATGAGATATATAGTGTTTTAACATACCATACTGCAGTAAGTTCAGAAATTGTGCTTTAGGTTATTAGTTTGCATTCACGTGATTCCAATGGTGTGTGAAAAACAGGATGGAGGAGATAAAATTGATGTTGAACTGTCCTGCTTTAGACAATATTGTGAGAGAAAGACACCTACAAAAATCACAAAAATATGTTAAACACGATCCTTAAGTTATTTTTTCAACAGAATGTCTTTTGAGGCAGTAGATATGGGAGATACCTTCTCCTCTGGAAGTCCTTCAACTCAAGAAAACAAATGAAAGCATACGAGTACTTACTAATTTTTTTCAACAGTTGGGTCAAACTACCTACCAACTAGATCCACAATGACTGTTGTTAGGTTTACACATATTGTTCTGTAGATTAACCGTGCAATAAATATTCAGTGTCGCGGCCATCTCACCATTAACTTTACAGCTGTTTACTATGGATGCACACTCACAAAATGTAACACTCCTCTCAAGCTCGTAGACGCAGCTTCTTATTGACTAGTTTTGCGGTTTCTCCTGAAGTAGTGCTGCAGTTTCATTCTGGTAAGATGGAGCATTTCATGCTGTCGTGGGGTATTGTATTGATCAATGTAATGTCATGGAGTATGGTATTGTGCACAGTTGATCTATGGGTGTGCACTGGTGATTGATTTAAAACAATAGTTACAAGCAACACCATTAACAATAATTAGAACAAGAACCTGGTGAATAGAAACTGACTCCAGCCTTGTCTCAAATGCAGAAGTAAGCTTCCAAGCCAGTTTTGTTGGCGTTGTTCAGTCAATTTCCCAAATGAGCAACTTTAGTCCAGTATAGCTCCTCGTGATTTCTTAATTAGATTGATTAGAGCAGCTATGAATGGTGCAGACACATTTTAAGAGCCTGTAGTGCTGCCTCTGTAGAAAATCACTTCTTGTCCTCCACCTGAAGTTGCGTCACAGTGACATCATTTTATTTGCAAACCATCTAGTCACATGGTTAATTTGTTAAGGACTCTTTTTGTGAAACGTTTTATATGTACAGCACAGCTGTGGCCATCAAAGGCTGGAGAATGAGGCACCATGACTTGTACAAGAACTTTGTCTCTACAGTGGTGAACGCTACAATATTTATGTCCATTTTTTAACCACCAATTTAGTCATCCCCAGTACAGCCCGCTATCTCTTTTTTCCCCTCAAACACACTGTGTTACCCAGCCAGTAAGATGAAGGCTAGCATGTGCTTCCCCCACATTGTGTGAAGCCAACCACTGTACATTTTTCAAACTGCTGCTAATGCAATGTCTTTAGACAGCTGACTGTGCTTGGAGGAGAGTGCTAACTGTTTATTTTTCTTACGTTAGCTTACAGACTCTGCCTTTCTGCATTGAGTTATGCAGGAGAGGGAGGGCCATCCTACCCACCCAGAGAAAGTGAGGCCAGGTATGCTATCTTGGATTGCTGACCATGGATGAATATGGCATAATTGGGGATCAGTATGTATACACAGTTAAAGGTTAAGAATGTTCTGTTCACTCCCCATTCCTTATCATCCTTATATCGCTCCTGCCGGAATTTCCAGTTTGTTTTTCAGTTTTTGACATAATTTGAAAATTACTGTTCTTAATATTGTATGTACATTTTACAGTGAACTAGATACCAACTAGATCCACAATGGTCTGGTTTCAGTTATGATTGTGGAGATGGTGGACGAGATGGAAACTTAACTGAAAAAACTTCCAAATATGAATAATATAGACTGCACTTTTAAAATAGATGGTTCTTCAAGAGTTCTTCAGAAAAGACAATGGTATTATCTGAAACTATGAGGACCTATTTGCATGCTTAATTGTTGTAACCTATATTAAACACTTACATAGTGTTTTTCAAGGACCCAATATTATACCTATAAAGCACCAAATAGGGTCCTTCTGTTGTTACAAGCTTGATATTTCAACAATAGCAGAACCTTTTTGGTGTAAGATGGAACCATTTTGAAAAAGTGTTATTATAATCACATACCATCAAACTGAAGAACTATTTTACTGTGCAAAGAACCATGAACCGATGAAGAACCATCTATTTTTTACCCATCTATTTGTGGAGAATGAATAGTACATTTTATGATACAAAACAACAGCATGTACCCAGTCTCCATACATTTAGCCAATCATGTTAAAGTTTTAAAAAATGCTGTTGAATGAGATACAACAGAGAGCAGTCAGTCACTAGAGGCTTCACTTACATGTATCAGTCCTGAAGTCACAGTAACAAAACCAGCCTGTTGAATTCTGAGGTTTGGTAGAAAATTACCATGTATAAATAAATAATTCACACCGCTGGGCATTTAGGATTCAGCATTCGTATGATTAAGTTAATTACTTTGTTTGAGATACAGAGGACAAAGAAATAAAACTGGTCTGGTCTGATTGTAGTCTGTCGGCCTATAAAAGTCCTGAGACCTACAGGGTAGGCTGGCCAGTGGCGTGACTTGTCTTTAGCATATTTGTGCTGTGTTTGGGACATTTTAAGGGCCTCAACATCCCCTTAAAGAAGCTGTTATAAAAACCTGTGAACATTTTCTTTGAGCTCTGAGGTTTTCTCTTTTTTTCTGGTGAGTAGTTTAAGCGCTAGCACTGCCTGACACATCCTACCGTTTCAAGCCTGGACTCGTCTCCAGCAAACAAGATACACCACTTCTGTTTGCTTTACCTTCATATGATCTAGTTAAACCAGTCATGTGCTCTCTCTCTCTCTCTCTCTCTGTCTATCGCTCTTTCTCGCTCACACTTACTCACTCTATGTCTTTCTCTTTCTCCTCAAGAGTTTGCCCCTGTTTCAGCTGTTTTACTGTCAAGGACAGATAATGGCAGTCAGCCTTCTTCATCCTTTCCCTTTGGCCAGTGGACAAGCGCATCCTCCCTCTGGTCATTTGTCACTCACTGTAAATATTTTGTCAGGATGCTTTTTACAGATGGGTGTGTGTTTAAGTCTGACAGAGGAGGTCACTGGAGATGGACCTGCTAGTTTAACTATCATGTTCCCCATAGAGAAACATTCCCAGTAGGCCTGGCTGATGGATAAGGAGGGCCTGGGATTGATTTGGACGTGTTCTGTCAGGAGAGACAGTGGCAGACATTCTAGGCCGATAGTTAAAAATGCCCATTTTCCTGATTAAAAATGTGAGACATAGCAGTATGTTTTGAAATGTTGTATTTTAGATGACTGAATACCTGTTTGTGTGTGTGTTAGACCCTGAGAGCTTAAGCCATTACTGGAGCTAGTGAGAGCACAAGATGCTGGAAACCTTGACCAACAGGCTAACATTGTTAACAGACTCTGGCGTTGGATTGTCACCAACTTATTTTTCTAAATACATGTCAATTTCTAATTTATTTGCTTTGAAAGTATGTTAAAAAGTATGTAAATACATTTTAAAAAACTAATTTCAGAAGATGACAAAGATAGAGCTTATTTAAACATTTAAACTAGACCTGGAACCACTGTATTGTCCACATAATGTCCTGCTTTGTAATTCTCCTCCATCACATATCATGGTTGTTGTCTTTCTCAGCACTGCACTGATACTGATGCGATGGTGGTGTGTTAGTATGTGAGTTAGTTGGGCTAGTATGTATTAATGAGACACAGCAGTGCTGCTGTGGGTTTGAAATAAAACTGTCAAATTAATAAATAAATTAATTAAATTCAACTTTATTGTCATTATACATGTATGGGTGGTACACAGTATAATGCAATAGAACTACATCTCCTGGGTATAAACATGAATGCTATTGAGGTGAAGACTTTTAGCTTCAGTTCTACAGAATTCAGAAAATATAGCATTTATGATATTATATTCATTTTTAGGCACTCCATTTTCATAGGCACAAAAGTAATTGGACAAACTAACATAATTATAAATACAAGGATTATTTTAATGCTTGGATGTATATCCTTTGTAGTAAATGACTGCCCAAAACCTGGAGGCCATTGAACATCACCAAATGTTGAATTTCCTCCCTTGAGATGCTTTTTCTGAACCCTTTAAAATATACTGATTACTAATAAAATGTGATCTGATCGTTACATATGTTCAGAGTTATGGACAAACACAGTAACACACACTTTTTTGTCTCCTTTTTGTCTTTTATTCAGCATACTGAGTAAACACCCACAGTGCAGGCTGGAAAAAGTAAGTAAACCTCTGTGTTAATGAGTTCTCTGAGTTCCTCTAGCAAATACGACTGGAAGTGTAGGTTTCACAGAATGCCTGGTTACTAACAAATCTGTTCTTCTCAAGAAAGGTTAGCGTGAAGAGTTCCTCAGAACAAACAACTTTCAGAAGATTCCTCCATAAATATGTGAATCTTACTGGCAGCTACAGAAAAGACTTGTTGGAGGTGATTGCCGCTAAAAGAGAATCTACAGGATTCACTTGTAGGTAAGAGTAAATGGTATCAATAATGGTACTTATTAACACCCCTATTAAGAAACTCTAATCTGTAAGTTTCTCTAGAATTTACCTTTAAGTCTGATTTCTGTGATAAGTTAGTTGTTCTTAACAGCAAGTCAGTGTCACACTGCTCCAGTTCAGTTGAGCTAGGCCCAGTGTTCGAATGAAATAATTCCGCGGAGTTAAATGCAGTCAGGACCCCAAAGTGCCTGTTTCAAGCAGCGCAACTTTTACATTTATCCCACTGATGTGATTTATGTGGTCCTGTGGAGGCGGACCAAAAAACATCATGCTAGTTATTCATGAAATAGGCCGGAGTGATTCTTGGGCTCTGGCCATGCCCAATGATGTCACTGTGCTTATGCTGAGAGTTTCTGTAATGTATGCTGACTTAGCCACACATACACTCACATCCACGCTCAACCTATTTGGTATGATATGTTTAAAGTGTCGTTTTATGTCTGTATTTTTTATGCATGGGGAAGGCATAAAGCATATTGCTCCATTGAGACGAGACCCAACGAACGCATTTTATAAGGTGTAAATGTTAATATTACATCACTGCCTTTGACCAGGCCTTTTTCCACAGTGGCAGTAGCTCCTAGATGGAGACTCATTTCTTGGTTTACTTTGAAAAGAAAACATAGAGTTTATCGACATGATCTGAGTTGGTCAGTAGCAGCACTGCTGAAATGGTCATGGTCACCCTCTGAAATAACATTCTCTCTCTTTCTCTCTCTCTCTTTCGTTCACTCTAATTCTCTCTTGCCCTTTCTTTTCTCTTTGTGGTCTCTCTTCTCAGCGTTTTGTTTTCTCAGCAGCACATGAAAGATCTCTGCCCTAAACAGTCCCAGAATGCGAGTTTTTCTCCTATGGGACCTGCACACAGTTTGTTTAGTCTAGTCCCCCATACATAAAAAAAAAGACAGACAGACAGAAAAGAACCAACCTACACGCTCACACCCAGACACACTCTCACTCGTGTAAATCATACACATTTTCTCACACAACCATAATTGTAAGAAACATATCGTGCTTGATTTAGGGTTCACAATCGTTATGGGTCATTTATATAAAGCACTGAAACTTCACTGAAAAATTGCAATGATGCGCGGTAGTAATGGCCAGTGTTGCAAAAAAAAAAAAAGTGAACATCTTAAATTTAAACTTACGTTAATGTAACTAAATTTAATCTGTAGTAGGTCTGCAGCTAATACTGGTCGGGTTGTCTTGAAGTCTTTATCGGGTTGTCTTGAAGTCTTTATGGCAATGTAAAGGGCTGCGAATGCGGATCTACATCGGTACTGCCCTCATTAACCAGTACTGTAAAAATTCACCAGTGCCAACATCTGATATTACCGGATACTATGGGACATAAGCTCAGTGTACACTGGCACACTAACAACAGAGCTCTCAAGCTACCAGTGAAGGGGGATCTGCTCACAAGGTCACAGGGTCTGTCTCTGATGCTGTGGCAGTTGGACATAAAGTTGTTGCTCACCTTTAACATTCTACTTTGACTTGTCCCCTTCCGTTTTAGCCAATTTTTAAACACACACAAACACAATTACAACCTCCAATATGGGCAGAGACATGTAAGCTAACAAAGATACTTTTGCTACCAAAGTCTCTATAGATGATGACATTATTATGTAAATAGAATTGTAAAGTAGAAATGTTAACATGGTGAATTGTCTTTCTAAAATTAGCTCAGTTTCTCACATCGTGATGCACATTGTGTTGTTTTAAATGAAACAGCTTTAATGGAAATGATTCATAGACATATCTACGTGTAGAGGCTTTGTTTGGAGTGTTTTTGTACAGTGTGAGCATATTAATTGTAGGCTTTGTTAGTACACAGTGCTCTATTCAAATGTACAGTGTGAATCAGAAAACAACACGATTCCTAAAATTACACCTTAACCAAAAAACTCCAACAAGATGTGAAACTCTCAAAGTGAGTTCTCTGAAATGTGATTCTTGCTGTCACTGTTCTACAAAACTATTACTGATAGAGAAAGAGGAGGAGCAAAACTATAAAATGTCAGTTTACATTCAGCTGTATAGAAGATGATGTCGAGAAAGAAATGTTCTTCTCGGCAGCATTACTCTAGAGCTAGATTTAACTGTTAAGGTGCATTGCACTCGTTTACATTAACAAGTAGTTCACACTTATTAGATCTAATTATTGGCTTGTCCCTCTTTCTGTAATTTTAAAGACTTTTTTCTGCACTACTTTTTCAAAATTTCATTTCACTTCATTGCATTACTTTCTGCCCAAAGAAGTCACTGTTTGTTACTCTGACATGTGAAAAAGTATCAAATAATATCAGAACTGGGTACTGAGGGGCTTAGCAAAATGTCAGTTTGTTGATTTGTTGACCTGTTACATCAGTTGGATGTAACAAAAAGTGTACCAAAATTGTCTGTAACCAATATTCAAGAGTAACAGAAGCAGCACTGTGTTATTTAGGTTTTTTTGTTTCTGATGAATACTATGTTTTAATAAATAGAAAAATGTTTAATGATTAATCAGATAACACTATCTTGTATTGTACCTACAATAGCTAGAATAAAACCTTATAAAGCAAATATATTTGTATTTAAAAAATAACACAGGTTAATTTTAATTTAACCAAGTGGATTTGTATTCTCTATCCATCACTGGATAATCACTGATATTTGCTGTTTTTAATGTTTGGTCCTTTTTGTATTTGATGATCAGTGCTCGGACCCTTATAGTAGCTTTTTTCCAGACATGGGAGAAGAGAACACATGGTGGGTGTCAGTCTTGTTTCACTGTCTTTACTATATTTTCTAAATGCTATATATATTGTTGAGATGGCATTCAAACCTATCCTCATCACCCTCACCACACATATCTTTTTTGACCATTTGAAAACAGCAGCTGCATTACATTGTGTAAGACATTTATATACAACCCAGAAAGTAAAGGAACTGTAGGGCCTTTTTCAGGATGACTGGTGTTTTCAGTTCAGGATAAGCTCTAGAAGATCTATATCTCATACATCACTTCCATCGTTTTTCTGCTTACTGTTGGTATATGATTATATGATCTTTATTGAGACACTACAAAGGGTTACAATATTGGTTTAAAATTGAAATAGGAAATGACTAAACATGCATTAAATGTTTGTGCTCTCTTTCTCTCTCATAAGGAATTGCCAGACTTATATGAAAGGTGCATGTGTTGATGGCATTACCAATAAATGAAATAAACTCAGTCACAATCTTCTGTTTATGCAACCTTGCTCCTCAGCCTGCTCTGGATCACCTAAGCTCAGCATTTATGAGGTAAGATGTTTGGTCAACTGAACAATGCCATATCTCCTTCACAGTGTATGAATCAAACAGTGTTGGCCATTTTTACAAGTGGATGATTGCCATTTGTAGAGTTATAACATTTAAAGGCTAATACCTTCATCATTTACGGCTTTTTATTCATTCCAGAATCAAAGTCAGTCCTATTTGAGTTTACAGACCTTGTCAGTACACTTATGCCTTCTTTATGAAGCTTCTTGAGAAACTCTTATAAGACTCTGCAAAAAAATTGACAGCAGTAAAGTGCTAAACTTATAAAGCATTGATTTAACATCTTAAACACTAACAGCCATTCTGGAGATGCTGCGCCTCAGATTTTAGGCCGTATTTGGCATTAGCGCACCCAGGTCCCCGCCATCTATGTGCTCTGGGACAGCCCGTGGTGTCAGATGCACACATGAATCAAAGTGATTTAGACTTGTCTTTTTCAATCCCCTTGAGTAGGTCATTCAGTGGATTAAGTGCAAGGCGGTGAGACAATCAATTTTATCACAATGGGGTCCGATCCAGGGAAGGACGTCATCGCTTGATCACGAGAGGGCAAAAGTGGAAAGATTGTGTGTGTGTGTGTGTGTGCGTGTGTGTGTGTGTGTGTGTGTGGGTTCTCATACATAGGACACAATTATTGTAAGTTAGGACTAACAAAATGCTCTTAACATTGTCAAGTGCAAAACCTACATGTTTCATTTTTTTAAAGCTAAAACAATTTATTTAACTCCTAAAGTTAATCTAAGTGCTAAGTTCAGCATTAGGTGTAGAAAATTACAGTACTATACAATAATACAGTACTACAGTACTATAATACAGTATATACAATAATTTTAAAACACCAACCCTTTACATAGTATGAACATATCATAATTATTGGGACAAGAATGCTACCTACTGGACTGCATAATGCAAGCAGTACATTTTGGTGGAGTTAGGATGATGATTTGGGGCTGTTTCCCAGGATTTGGGCTTCTTTCGTTCCAGTGAAGGGTGGGGTTGATGCAACATCATACAAAGACATTTTATACAATTACATGTTTACAAACATGTTGGCAACACTTTGGAGATGTCTTGGAGTAGAGGAACTCCTGTGGCCTGCACAGAGCCCTGACCTCAACCCCACTGAACACCTTTGGGATGAATTTGAGCGTTGATTGTGAGCCGGGCCTTCTCGTCCAACATCAGATTCTGAATGTTCCTTTCACCGAATGGGCACACATACTCACAGAGACACTCCAGAATTTTGTGGAAAGCCCTTGCAGAAGAGCAGAGGCTGTGGCGGGGCAGAAGAGACTCTGTATTTTCTGTCCATGATTTTGTAATGGGATGTCCAATAAGGTCATATTGGTGTTTTGATCAAGTGTCCACATGCTTTTGACTATATAGTGTATATGATATATATATATATATATATATATATATATATATATATATATATATATATATATATACACATGTATAACCCCACCTCCTGACATTATATAAAAATAAGAGGAATAGCAGTTGATGGCTAAACTCAATGCATTGTTCAGCTTCTACAGCAACTTCCTGTTATCACAGACTCACTAACCATCTCTCTGTGACACTGTCTGGTTCTTAGCATGCGATCCAAATGCCTTCTTGTTCATGTAATCTCTAAAACAGTGGTTTGGAGGATGCTTTGACGTCCCTCCAACACCCATCCTAGAGGTGAGATAGGAACCAGTGACCAGCAATAACAGGAAGAATGTCTCCCAGTTTAGAAATACTTTGGATAGTTTTGCTGGCAGAGTGCTGCTGGATTGTTACTGGTGGCCAGTCACTTTCATTGTTAAGGGTAACCTCGCTGGAATGTCAAGGCAATTATTTTTCTCTATGTACGGAAAAGAAAAGGAGAGAGCGGGGGGAGAGAGAAAGAGAGAGAGAGAGAGAGAGAGAGAGAGAGAGAGAGAGAGAGAAAGGTGCACGTGATTCCTGAGGAATCAGACAGTTAGTCATGAATTCCACAAGTCATGGAAAGGACCTCACAGAGAGAGAACTGGAACTATGGTGGGATGTGTTCATGTCTGAATATTTGTGTGATAAAGAGCATTTGTTGGGTCTCCACCTTTTCCAGCAGTGATCCTTTCTAGGTGAATCAGAATCCCCTCTCTATTTATGAGGTAATGAGACCCTTCTAGACATCCAGACTTTTTTAAATTGACAAGCAGTGTAGTCATGGCCCTAAGCTCAGTTAGAGAGTTCTGAGTCAGGCGAGAGAAGTAATGGAGAACCCCCCCACATCATGGGAAACGTACTTCTATCACCCAGACAGAGCGACTCAGCCACTGTATTAACTTACGCTAATGTAGACCATTACTGAGACAGAGCTGCCAAATATCACGGGTGCTTGGTCCAGATGGAGATCTTTTGTTTGGTTTATCACAAGACGGGAGGCTGGAGTGATTCAGCTGTCATTCACATTTGTTTGCTTTGACCTACACTCTTAAAGGGGACCCTGACTCTTAATACTTGTATGCTCGACAACAGTATGCAAGCCAAATACTGATAAAAGATGACAAATGTACCAATCAAGAATATTTTGAAATAAAAGTCTACGTTCCTCTACATGTACAGTGTTATTGTTACACTGTGATGAAGTTGGAAAGCTGGACAGGCTAAATGATACATTAGAGTTAAATGAGATAGTTTTGCTTGCTGTTCCTCCCCCAGTGGAGAGTGAGGAACAGCACTGATGCGGCAACCATAATGAAAGCCTACTAATAAACAGATTTTGGTTGTTTTTTAATGATACATTTATATATAAATTTATGTAATTTATATAAAGTATTTTGTTTTGTTTGGTGTCAGGCATGTACATTGGGGCCTGTATGTCTGAACAGTCAGGGTTCCAAAAGGGTTAATTTAGTCATGCCAAGGAGGACCACTTTTGGTTGCCTAAATAACCTTGCATCGAATCTTTTTGACTTTTGCCATATCGAGACTGTATCCAGATCATGGCTGGATTACTGACTGGGCCAGTGGGGCCAGCACCCAGGGGCTCTTGAGGTCAGGGGACCCTAGGGGTGCCCTGGCCCAAAACTTTTGCGATGCCTATCAACATTTATGATACAATATATTTTTATTTCCAAGGGTCATTTTAAGGATCCTCTGACTTTTAGGGACTTTGACCCCAGGGACTCTTGGGGGCCCTAGCCATGCTTTTGGGGGCCCTAGCCATGCTTTTGGGCCCCTTATGAAAATGGACGATGCGTTGTGGCACTGCTCTGACTTTGACTTCTGGCTATTAGGGGTTCTAGGAAAAAGGGGGGCATAATTTTAGAGGGCCCTGGTTATGGGAGCGTCTACCGGGGGGCCCTAGAGAAGAGCAGGGCATACCATTAGAGGGCCCTTGATCACAAGGGGCGCGGGTTGGGGGGGGTTTAAAGAGTTGCTCAGGGGCCCAGACTATCCCAAATCCGTCCCTGATCCAGACAGATTTTTGATAGTATAGACAGTATGTGTTGAGATTATGTGTTAAAACCACATTTAGAGGTGGTTTGAAATGTTCTGGTCGTTCAAATCAGATTTTGAAAGTGGCGTCTGCATCACTCACAACACAAAAAACAACAATAATGTAAAATTCTGAATGACAAAAGTGCTGGGATTCAAGAAAAGAAAGATACAGGAGCTCTAACCCCAAAAATAAAATACTGAATACTGAAAAGAAGCATAATAAATAGGCTCTAACAAGGTTAATATTGATGTTGATACTTATCAAATACATTGGGTTAGTGCATCATTTCTTTAAGCTTTAGAATTTGCAGTCACTGCCTATTAAAAAACATGTTGCAGTTGTTGAGCGTACCAAAAAACATCCTTTACGTGTTTTAAAATCTTTGTCATTTCTTAACACAACAAATTGAAATTCAATCGTTAACCATATAATTTATTGTACTGTATATATATATATATATATATATATATATATATATATATATATATATATATATATATATATATATATATATATATGCCTAATTACAGTTGAATAGGACAGCAAAATAAAGTAAATGACTCTTGAGTTCATTGAGTTCTAAGAGGTTATAGTCATGTAAAAAGGTGATGTGAGCCCATCAAGCTTTAACTTCAACTAGAGACACATTAGCTGCCTTATAGTACAGTCAGAACCTTGGGCTGTGACCTTCCACGCCTACCATGAGGATGGCATGTGAGTTTCTGCTGCCTGTTACATTCATCTCTTCACATTTTCAAACATCCACTCTCACTTTAGCTTTTTGGCACCTCTCCACCAATTCGTGGGTATCTCTTTTATCTACATTTCTTTCACCTTTTGCCTTTCACTGTGGTACTGTTTATTCCCACTGCCCTGATCCCATTCCTATTTCATGATGAATGGACCAATAGAAATGATCCAAAATAATAAACTCTTGTTACATTAATATACATTACGGCTCAGAATTTTTTCACTTAAGTTAACATTTCAAATAATAGTTTATTGTTATATCTTACTTTTCTACTTATCATTGCTAATCTGCATTCTTTATGACCGCTGCATTGTGCTGTAAAGTGCATCTACAGTTGTGTTGGTAGTATTGTAGTATATGTCTCTAGATGGCACAGTATTATATAACTGCTGATGTCTGGTATGCCAGTACTGTTAGTTTCAACATTATTGATAACAAAACTTAGTTAAGTTAGTTTACATTTACAGTGCTGTCTAAGTTTCTACAAAATAAAATCCATATAACGCAGGCTAATAAGACCTATATATATATATTAGAATATTGAATATAATTTGTAAAATAATGTGATATTGAATTCTATTAATAACACCCAACACTACGTTACCCATATTCAAAAGAGACTAGTTGGGAGAAGTGGCATCTGGAGCTGTCCTATGACATGCCACCATAAGGGACGTCTAGTGGTGAGTTTGAAAAGCTTCAGAGTGATTTACTGGCATATTGCTCTGTTTAATGACAGCGTCGGGCTCCTTGGGCCTCTAATTTCTTCGTGCCGCGATCCTCTCGTTGTCTCCTGTCGGGACAATTTGGGAGCGGTGCAGCGGTGGCAAAATACGAAGAAAAGGGGGAGAAAAAAAAGGATTGCTGCAATAGTAGTCAGGAGAGACTTAGCAAAACAGTAATTAGCCTTTGGAGTGATGAAGTGTTGAGTAGAATATGCTGTGCTTAGAGGAATGACCCTTTATGACCTGATTTCATGAAACAACCAAACACGCAAACAACCTAGTGCTGCCGAGTAGAAACGCCAGTGATAAATGTGATTCTGTAGCCTAAAGTTACTCCTACAGAGCTGAATCATAACCGGTTTAGCTCCGTAGGAGTCAGTCCGGCACTGGCGATTTTACTGTGTGGCTGTTGGGTTGTGGATTGTTCCAGAAAAGAACTGTGATGCCAAAGGAAGTGAACTGAATTGGAGAGAAATATTCTCACCTTTTCCAGTAGGCCCAGTCACGATCAGTTTGGAGGCACGAGCTCAGCATTGGTGTTTCGGGGAAACGATGGGTCATTGTTGTGTGGGCGCTACAGTCAGATGAGCTTTTGCTCTCATCTTTGATGCTGGTAATTTAATGCAGTCCAACATTCTCTGCTGCACATTTTTTTTTGTTTTCTTCGGTACATCAGGAATGGTCAAGGTTTCAGCCTCAGATGGTCTACACACAAGGTTACCAGAAAAAATGCAGGTTTTCAGTAGGGGTTGGACAGACAGATAGTCGACTAGTCATCTTGTCAACTTCACTAATCAGCGATGATGCCTTAAGCTTGATCTGGTCATTTGATTATGACCCTAACAACATGGGCGCCTCAGCGAAGATAACAGGTGGGGAACCTGGTGATTTGAGGGTCCATATCTATGTTTTTTTGTTAGCAAAAGGGTGATCCAGGGCCTGTTGAAAATGGAGTTTGGCTTTGTTGTAACATTTCTCTGCCAATATACAGGGCTTGAAAGATCAGATATGATCTTATCAGCGATTAGTCAACATCAGTTTGACCTTCATCACATAACTGTCAACATTAAAAAACTGAGGTCAGGCATCTCCTAATAGCCAGCAGCATGCCTCACACCACACAAGTAATGTAAATTAACACAGTTAACATACAAAAAACAAAACTAGCTAGCTAAATAAGTGGGATAATAACTGAAGGCCTAATCTGTTTACCTGTAGATGTTCTAAATGAAATTCTTCTAGACTAAAATGCCTTAATCAATAATAGTTAATTTAAAGCTTAGTATTTTTTTAAAGAATAATATAAAATCTGCCAGTACTCAAGGTTTCAGTACTGGTATTGGAAAAAAATACTATCACGCCATCATAACCCACCTACTTTGTGCAACAGCTATCATGTGGGTTTGAAGGCTTTACCTCAGCCAAGTGCCTTGTTCAGCATGTTATTTATATACCACTTTAAAAAAGAGCAAAAGGCTCAGTCCTTGCAAATGAAGGCTACGTGGTTCAATTCAACTGAAACATCAGCAAGTCCTGTCAAGAAACCCCCCTACATGCCTCTGATATACTCCTTTGAATCATCACCGCCTACACGGCCATAATGAACACCCTCACCCCAGCCTTGTTTGCCGTTGGCCACCCACCTGAGTGTATTTTCTTAACCCACACTTACTGTAACAGTAAGCGATGACATGTGAAGTTCTTTTCACACGTGTGTGAGGACTGATTAATGACTCTTCCATTGAAACCAAATGTGATACTATTGCAGGGAGAACAGCTTAGTTCTCAGTGTACAAAGTGTTGTGTGAGGAAGCGTTTGTACTTTTTTTTTGTTATTGTGTTGCATCTGTGCTAAGGCTTGATCATATAACTGCCAACTTGTGAAGTCATGCAACTTTATCCATTACTTTAAAAGAATACTTCAGCATTACCCATTCACCCATTTTTTATAAACCCTTTTCCACACACAACAATCCAAACACTTTTCCTTGTGCTTAGTAAAATAACATGCAGTATTTATGTATTTTATTTTACAATGACATTGATGGAATATATTGTGAGTTTAGCATAAAATATAACACAAGAGACACAGCACTTTAAGGAAATGCTGTTTTTTATTGAACACAGCAACAGGGGACAATCTCCCATCAGTGCTAGTAGGGAGGCCACTTCTACCCATATGCTTACAGATCATGGCATGCATTTACCCACACTGCTAACCCCTCTGCCACTCATAATATCGGTGTCCACTTGCATCTACACCACATTCTACTCATTTCAATAGAGAGCTCTGCTGCATTTCATAGTTCATGATGGTTTGCGTTCTCTGTCTCATCTCAGTTAACATAATAATGAAAATATCTGATTCTATACAGAACTGTTGACAGTGAAGATTTGGATGGACGATGTTGGACTGGATGCACAAAGAAAATCATGTGGCTCATAGGTTACTTGCTAATTTTTTTTCACAGTATAGGGGTGGGCGATATGGCCCTACAATAATATCACAATATTTGATGGTATTTTTGCGATAACGATTCTCTTGGCAATATGACAAAACATTGAATTAAAAAAAAAATTCAAGAATACACTACTGCAAAAAAATGAAAATTAAATTGTATTAGTGTATACGATGTAATATGGGACACCCCTAACTGAGATATTAAAAAATACAAGAATTTATCAGATTGTAACAGAAGTCAATGATCCAGAATGTCACAGTACTAAATAATGTACTTCAAATATCTCCATATATCCAGGACTGAAGTAAAATGAATGATACTGGACAGATAAGTAGATATATAATGGAAGTAGATATATAATCTAGTGGATATATAATGGGAAATGAGAAAAGTGTGAATTTTTCTTTTGCTAAAAACAGTAAAAAGTAGTACCTGGTGTGATAATTAGGGATGGGTGATATGGCACGATATTTCAGGGTACAATATCGTTCACGATATTCAAAAATGTTGGCGATATTATTGTGTATGATACGATATGGCACACCCCAAGTTCTTACCACACATTGCTCACTAGCAGCTTAACCTAAACACAATCACAACATTTCACACACAAATAAGTCAGTAGTGTCTTAGTTAATCTAATAACTTTTTGAGTTTTTTTAAATATATCCAGCCAGCAGAATGAGGTGGGTTTGGAAAACAGTAGAGTATTCATTTAAGACAAGCAGTATTCTGGTCTCAGGTCAGTTTAAACAGGACGTACCATGTAGTACCATATAAGGCCTTTTTATTTAGCTGCTCTCTTTGTTTAGATTTCACTGATGAATACTTTTCATGTTTCTATCAAACTTGAGATAGCAATGAAGTCTTCCGAAAGGGCAACTGTCCTCATGATAAAAAAACTTTGTCCACTCCTCCGATTGTACCTTTAAGGCCTGCAGACATAGTTTACATTTTTTTCCCTTGAAAGCATAGAGAAGACTTAAGACTTTACAATAAAAACATCAACTTTAATTTGTCTGCAACTGTTTGTCTCAAGCTTTGGTAAATGACCAGTCCTTCCCCTAAACATGACGGGAATTTTAGTGGGGGAGTGATGCTGGAAGTCAAGCACATGGTCCTGACTGGCTAAAAATACCTCACTGATGACTGATCCAAAAAATGCCAGACATTCTTAGTTGCATCGCCTTGATATTTTCCTGGCAGAGTGAGTGTGAAGTGTGATAAAAGAAAAACACGAGGCACCCTGGTGTTACAAATATATTTACGCATTGCTCCAGAGGGCTCCCTGCATTCTTTCCTGAAAAGAGAGAGCTCTTCCTGCCCATATTTGGTAGACAGAGGAAGGGAATCCCTGATGGTGACTCATTGAGATTCTCCAGCCAAGGGGGAAGCACACTAGATGGAAGTTGGACTTATTCACAGACCGATTATAGTGGCTGTAGAGAGTGAAGTCCCTGTTTAGAACATCTTAGAAAGAGACAGAGCCTATAATTTCCATGGTTGATATTACTGGTCTGAGATATTGATGACATATGAGTGTCTGTGGTGCTGATTAGTTATCTATATGTCCAAAAGTTTGTAGACGCCTGCTTAAAATTGTTTCTTCTGAAATCAGGGGTATTAATAGGGAGTTTGGCCTGCTGTGTTGAAGTTACAGCCTCCACATCTCTGGGAAGGCTTTACAGTAGATGTTGGAATATTATTGTAAGCATTTGACTGCATTAGATTAAGATCATTTGTGAGGTCAGGTAGTTATGTTGGGTGCTTAGTTCTGGATCATAAACGCCACTCTAACTCATACCAAAGGTATTGGGTGGTGCTTAGTTGCTTGTTCACTTATTTACCTGATAATCTCTTAATTAGATCAATAGTCTTAGACTAATATTGAACCAATGCTGTGCATACAGATGTAGTTATTCATTATAATACCTGTGAAATACAGTATTGTGTAAGTGGTGTAACTAAGGCTTGGCTCTATTGTCAGAAGTTTATTTCTAGGTGATGCTACAACTCTCTGTGGTTGGGAGTCCAAGGCTACAGGCACACAGGAGTTCAAAATCTGATTTTTTCACCAAACATGGTTTTCTTGTTAGACTGTTCACAGTATCTTTTAAATATTTCCAACCTTTGTCTGGACAGATCGCGGTCCTAAACTGACCAACATGTGCAAAAGAACAATACTTCACGTGGCATGCTCACCCACAGGTAAACAATCATGACTGCCAACAAATGCAGGTCCACTCTTGGAGGCTTTCATCTTGGCCAGCATCACAAGAGTGATCATAAACTTCTGATAGCTGACAGCTGGGCGTATCACCCAGAATGTGTTTAAGCTCCCTGTAAAAAGGGCAGTTTTTCAGCCACAGCATTTTCTCTGGTTTGTGCCTTTGATATCTGTAAATTATCAGACTTTTCTTGGATTCTAACCCACATTCAAACATTTCTTTATAAATCTCATAGCAGCTCGGATCAGTGCCTTCTCAATTTGTTGTACCGAAACTTCAGCCTAATGTTTTAGGTCTTGACAGCATGAAATTGTCGACTTGAATATGCTCTTCAGACTAAATGAAATTGTCGGATATTAGATTGGATTTTAGTACCAAATTCAGATTCAGTGTGTTTTTTAATGGTCACACTTCTGCACAGATAAAGAAAAAAGATTGGATTTGGCCCATTTTCACCTGCTGTGTAAATGTAGCCCAAGAGAGCATAAGTAGTCTTACACGGTCTGGGTGGGCAAGATGACCCTCCCTTTCACTCATCACTCAGTTCAATACTAGCCAAAGCTAGTCAACTTGTTGGGCTGTGCAATGATGTAAATTTCTGGCCTTAACATCATTTTATATCTTTAAATGGCCTCAGATTCTTGATAAATATGGGCCTTGTATCATTTTTATATCATTTAATGTTGACATTAATGGTTATGTCATATTAAGACGACTAAGAAGCCACTGAGTAGATCAGAGGTTTAAATAGATTCATAAGAAAATACATATTTTGCCATAATATTTGAATAGAATCATTAAATTTTTTTAAATTGGACGTCAGACACAATAGTTGTGCACCACTAGAGGTGTTGCCCAATCAAAAGTGACATGTGTAAAGACTCTGCCATGTTGAAAAGGCACTGCACACAATGGAGTCTATTGAATTCTTCTATTAAAGCATTTGCTGCAGCTTGTTGAAAAACATGTTTCTCCAAAGTATTTTATTGTAAAGTATTTAGTGACGCAAGGCTGACCTTCTCAGCAGCTGTAGTTGCATTGCTTGTGTTCAATGAACCACTGTCTTCATTTCAATTACGCTGGTTGTGTATGCTAAAAACAAGATCTTTCCACAATTATGTCACAAGCCATTGCCTATAGTGGGCCCAAAAAATGTGTTAGGGGACCATGCGCCATGGGCCCAAGTGTGATTACCTCACCCACTTCCCTTTGTGTAGTTATCCCAAAAAAAGCGACTGAATTAAGGCTTATGTTCTGCAAACTTTTCTAAACATAAGTATAACTTGTTCGCACCGTTGCTTCTTTTGTTCTAAACTATCAGCCAAAGTACAACCAGCAGAGCTTATCTCTCTGGCTGTTCTCTTTCTCCCTTCCTCTCGTCTTCCACACTTCACGTCTCCCCTCGTAAACCATGGTGGACTCAAACACAAACAAACAAGCAATGCTAGCGATTATAATCACTGCTAATTATGAGGCCAGGCTCAGGGAGAGCCGTTTTCTCCTTCTCTCCACCCTTCTGCTTTTGGATCGGCTCCATCCTGTGTGTGACGTTGCTTCAAACCCCCCCTCAGACCCCCCCTTTTTGTGCAGGTCTGAGATCAGTTGTTTTGGCTGCTCTTTTTGCAAAGAAAACTACGATTTAGGTTGGAGTTAAGCAGACTATAGTTAAGCATAATGTTTATTTACTCTCCTTAAACATGTAGAGTTTAGTAAATTTGATAGTTTCATGGAGGTTCAAACTGATGTTTAGTGTGTTCTTCAAAATAAAAGTCACTGATGGGTTGTAGACTTTAGTTAGATTTAGTGAAGTCATTACATTGGTATAGAACATGTACAGAACATGTTAAGGCATGTATAGTGGTTCTTGTAAGGCTTTATTAGAAATGACTTGTTTTAAATCCATTCATTTCAAAGACTAAGCAGTTGATTTATACTTAACCTCTTCAATTGCAAAACCTAATACAGTTTACTAATACTAATGGACTTTCTTTAAAAAATCCTGAAGATTAAGATGCTAATAAACATTCTAAGAGAAAACACAGTGCTGGTCTCAGGTCAGTACTGATGTATATCTTATATCAGCGACATAAGGTGAAGGGAAGGGGGTCATGGAGGGCCTGTAGTCACTGTAGTTGACGTGATGGGGCGAGGGGGGGTGGCGATCCTTGGCTGCTCTGCTAGGTTTTGGAGCCCGCATATCAACATTGCCCTGTCATTTGCCAGGCGCCCGTTGGGCTGGGCCATGTGAACGCCAGTCATGGCTGTTCTTTAATTAACTCCTGCTTCGAGAGAAAGAGAGAGAGGAAAGGAGAGAGAGAGAGAGAGAAAGACAGAGAGAGAGACAGAGAGAGGGATGGGAAAACGAAGTGCGCCAACTGAGAATAGGCTGGAGAAGAAAAGGCCCTGGCATGCTGTTTTAACGTGGGATCATTTTTAATTTCTGAATTAATTTCTGAATGTAAAGAAACCAAACTGAAATCTCCCTCTTGCACATGCTTGTTAAGCTCAATTACACTGCGTCAAAATGCTGAATATATAAAATATTAAACTTTTTGAGCTTTATTACTGTTCACCTTAGGTTTTTCTTTTTTTTTACTGGAAGTCTACTAACATTCCTATGGATTTATGTGATTAGTTGTGATTTGAAACTAATTTCTCTTTTTTCCATCAAGAAAGAAGTAGATAATATCTTGAGCTCCGGTTTGAAGAACAAAGTGTAGTTCCATATTTCTCCTGGACCCCCAGACATTGTATGAATGTATTCAGTTCTTTCAGTAGCAATCTTGATTTAGCTTAATGAAGCACTGAGCAGCCAAAGTAGGTTTCAAATGAGAATTGTAAATAATACTGGGTTGTTGCCACAAGAAAAAGCTCAGAAAGGGTTAAATAAATACACTCATGCATAAAACAGTTACTTACTATACTAAAAATAAAAGCTTCCTGTCTGGAAAAATAACCATTTACATGTAATGTCTCAAATTTACTAAAAATTTTGCACTATACTATATATGTAAATGGGATTAATGGGGTTTGGGGTTGTTTGTTTTTGGTTATTTCATGTACTTTAAATGTATATATCCACTTTTTACACATATATTGTCTTGTATATATTCAAAAGCAACAATATGTTTAAAAAAATTGCAAAAGATGTTACATTCATATTTACATTTTAAACAAAGATATTTAAAGGTTACTTAAAAAATACAAATTCTAGATATTAATGCTTAATTTACTCATGCAAATTCTAAGAGACCTCACCATTGGTTGGGAAGATTTCACACAAAAGTAGCAATCCGGCTGAATGAAGGAGTTTACTTAAGTTCTCAGGAACTACATTATGAAAGAACTCTCAAATGGAAAAACCTACATAGTCATAGCAAAAACCACAACTAATTGTCTCCGGACAGGTGGGCCAAGCAAGATTTCACAATGCGGTCTCAGTCCAATAACTAATGACTAAGTGAGGTAAGAGAGAAACCAGAAGTCACTCTGAAAGAGTTTCTGGGTGACCTGACAGCAGCAGGACCCACAGTTAATCAACTGCACCGCAATCATCTCTGTTCCTACAGCCACACCAAAAAAGTTCTCAGCTAACAGCGAAGCAGAGATTCAATTCTAAAATTTACACACAATCGTTTAGACAAATTACAACTGAAATAATTTACTCTGATCAGATTAAACACAAACAGAACTCTCTGGCGACAATTCAGCTCATGTTTAAAGAAAGAACCTCATACAGGAAAGTGTGGAGCTGTGAGGCTGCTTCTCTGCAAATGGTGCTGAAGCATTACACATCTTTGACAGAATCATAAATGGGGTGATGTACTTGGACATATATGTGGAGAATTTAATTTCATAAGCCAGGAGACTGACGCTGGGAATGAGATGGAGAAGAAGACAACAGCTCAAAGTTACAGCCAAAATAGCCCAAGTCTGTTTTCTAAAAAGAAAGTTCAGGTGCTTGTATGATCTACCCGTCCTCTTCGGACTTGAATCCTATTGAAAAGTTATGGAATGTTTTTTAATTGTAAATCTATCAAAGGGACTCTCGTAACCCTGAGGAACTGAAGGTGGTTTACCGAAAGGAATCGGATAAACTACAGTGTTATGAAAAGCTTACTATGAACATCTCAAAGCAGGTACTGCCAGCAACAGCTTTTCAGCAAAGTACTCCAAGTTTTCATTTGTAATGTTGGAATATAGATTTTTCCTGTTGCCCTTTTTTGACCTTTTTAAAGGAGCTATATGTAAGTTATTTAGTTTAAACCACTTAACTAAATGAACAGTTAAAAAAAATAACTAAAATCAACAGAATAATTTTGCCTATATGTACACACGTCAGTTTATGTTGCAAAGTTATCTACTGAATTTATCCACTGATACTAACCAAGTAGCGATGGCGATAGTGAGTCACTGTAGTATCGAGTATCATCAATGCAACATGACAGGATTAGATTAGATTAGATTAGATTCAACTTTCTTGTCATTGTGCAGAGTACAGGTACAAAGCCCATGAAATGCAGTTAGCGTCCAACCAGAAGTGCAAAATACATTATTATTTACATAAAGTGCAAAACAGAAATTACTAACAATTTGATGTTATTGTACATGTGGTGGTATATAAATAAATATTTAGAATGTAGGTGTACACAGAATGTGAGATAAGGGGGTGGTATATATAATAGAATATAAATATATAAATATATAAAATATATTATATAAATATAATATAAATATAAATAGTGCAACATGAACAGAATTGTGAATATAAATAGAAACTGTACAGGTATGGAATTACAAAGATAGATGTACAAAAATGAGTAGTGCAAAAGTAATGATGAACATGACTACCCTGATAATGTATGTCTAACCTCTTGTCGATTATGTTGGAAGCCCTGCTCTCAGTTAGATCGTTTAAGAACAGATTAAGTGTAGATGCAGTGATGATTAAAGCTCTGCTAAAACAGGAATAAAGAGGTAGTAAGAGTTAATGCTGGCTTTGCTTTCTACCGCTGGAGACGTTCTTAGCAAGTACACGGACAAAGCCTAATGCTGAACCTGCAGCATCTCTTCTAGACTGGTAAGAATTGAAGATAAGGACTGCTCATTTTCTAGATATGTATATTTATGTTTAGAGTATAATTGCTTCTTTGTTCACACATATACTGTAAATACATACGTTTTTGTTGATATTTAAAAATCAAAACTTATTATGTGTGTAGAATTGGTGTTTATATATGCCAGAGGTCAGTAATAGGGGGACCGCGGACCAGACATTGTCCAAAGCGGACCCAAACTGATAATCTATTGAGAAGGATTTAATATTCACAGTGTTTATTTAAAGCAGCGGAGCTTTTCTTGTCTTTACAGTATACAGTCTTTGTGGCACAACTTTTTAACCAAGAGTGGACCGAGACAGATGTACACTCCACACAGAACGGCCCGGATATCTCATATATGTGTGAGAATGGTCCTAACACAGTCCTGGTTGGACAACCAAGAGCTCACCTCTCTCACTGAACAAGAGAAAGTGTGGAGGAATACAAGAGGAAGATAAACTGTTAAGATGTGAAATTCAGTTAACAAGACTAAACGTTTTATTTGCCTTTTTTATTATAATTTGTTTAAATGTAGCCCTTGTTTTTACTACCAAGTGATTGAAAAAGTTTTTTTTAAGTTCAGTATTTCAGTTCAGCATTTAAACAGTAAATATACTGAAATATACTGAACGGTATGTGTGATGTGTTGGTGTTTCAGTTGCTGATGGTATAAGATGCTGGGCTTATACCATCTAGGCTACTTCAGTAAACAGGATACGCCACTCAATCATAACACACGTTAGGAATGATGGACCTTGGCCTGAGGAAATCTCCTCTAGGTGGACCTTACTGAACTCTAATTAAATACCCCTGATATATGCTATTAAAGAGAATCCCAAAAATCTCTGAATGCTTGTTTCCCCTCACTTTATAGTAATAGTACATCAACAACGTTAATGGCGTGATGTATGGATTTGACTCAAGTAAATTCAGCGTATCACACTGTAGTGAGACAGCAATTATAAGTAAACAAACTCTTTACGGTAAATACTGCCTAAACAAGAACAAATGTTTATACGGAACAGAATCGAAGGCGTGAGGCCCACGCTAAAGCGAGGGGGTTAGCAGAGACGGAGACAGAGAGAAAGGCTGAATCATATTGAGAGGGTGTGTTTCACAGTCCTTGGGGAGCTAATAGGGATCCATTTAAGCCTTTCTACTCTGACACACGCTCACACACACACACACACACATACATGCACAAACACACACACTCACACACCCCTGCACGCTCACACACTTCAGAGTGAGGTCATCTCTTGCTGGGCTTTTTGACAAACCCCACCCCCTCTGACCTGAACGCGAGACACAGGGTCTAACTGGCCGGTGTAAAACAGCCCCTTTACATACTAGTCTAGCATTAATTACATGGGATGGGCTGTTAGCAATGGAAAAACGGCCTGTTCAATGGACGACTGATTCAGTTCGGTTCATCTGTCAGACGCAGAGCTCTCTTTAAGAATCTATTGAGAGTGAGAAAGAGGAGGGGAAAAAGGGCCATTGTGTTTGATTGACGCTAGGTTAGACAGGCTTTGCTGTGAATGGCAGGGTCAAAGGGCAACCCCAGGCCTAAATGCAAAGCCCATTTGTGTTGGTCCAAATGCTAACGAGACGAGCTAGGCGCAGAAAAGACCGTCGCTATGACTTTGAGCATGTTGGAGAAGAAAGATGCGCTTTGTTCTGAGAGAGAGAGAGAGAGAGTGATAGGAGCTGAGCTGAGTCTGTTTTTAGGCGAGACATAAAACGTCCTCAGTAGTTCTGTCCAGCCACTATCCCTCTGTACGCCTCCCTGTTTTTCCCCCTTCCTCCATCCTTCCATCTTATCTTTTCAGCCATAAACAAACAGATTTTTCTTTTCGTTTACCACCGCTATGTCTTTAGAGTCTTGCTTGAAATTTTAAGGAACAGTGACATGCAGTGTAAAGGATTGGTGCCATGGAAGAATGGATTTCCTTGCTTTTTGGAGATGAAAGAGTTTGATATTGTATGTAAACAATGTTTTATAAAGTTTTAATCTATAGGTTCATACACTTTTTATACACTACTACTGTGAATTATGTTCTGTATGATTTATTAAATAACACCTATGAATTATTCAGTATCTACTATAAATTATTCAGTAGTGAATATGAATTGCTCAGTAAGTAAATAATTTGTTGCAAAAAAGAACAATGAAAAAAATCTGTATTAACAAGTTGAAACCTAATAATAAGTAAAGATCATTTTTTCTCAGTGGTGCTAAAAATCTGTATCATTTGTTAGAAATAGTGCCATACTGGATTTCAACATGCATTAGTTTGACCAGTTCTTCTGGCATACAGTATTCTAATGGCACCAATAACCAGTGAATTAAACTCAAACGTCTGTGAAACAAATGTGATTAGTTTTTGTAAATTCATATTGTATTTTTTGTAAATTAACAGTAGTGTTAAAATACAGTGCAGCGTCCCAGCCCAAAGTAGCTGCCGTTTTAATGCGATTTTTAGTTTTCTGCATAATTAAGTAGTAGTACTAATTTATTTTGGTCCTTGTTTATAATTTTCTTGGATAAATAGACACATACATTTTTGTAAAACAATTGTGAGGACTGGACCAAAATTGCTTTAAATAAAATCTATTTACATTAATTTACACTGAAATTAAAGAAGGTTGTCACCCTCTCCTGTAAAGTTACCATTTCGGAAATACTTGTTTTCTTTGGAAGCAGGCAAATTACAGGTACAGTTAATTCACATGCAGGCATGTGCATGCACTTATAAACACTAATATACTTAAGTATTGGTATAAACTCTAATTGCACTTGATCTTCTAGGAGCACTGGATAAGTACTGCACTTGTACTGTATGTAGTCTTGTATTTATTCTCTTCTCTGTAGGTGTTTCAGTCTTGCTAGGTACTGCATTGTCTTTTTTTCTAGGTATCAGCACTGGCCCTGTGTTTATGGCAGTGTTTGAGTATAAGAGTAGTTTGGACTTAAACCTGTTTGTACTAGATAGAGATTCATACTCTAACCGAACACTAAGCACTTTTGTAAGTCGCTCTGGATAAGAGCGTCTGCTAAATGCCGTAAATGTAAATGTGTCCTTTAAGAAAATGTACAGTATACTAACTAAATTGCTCAGTATCCATTATAAGAAAGTCTTATTATTCAGCTATCTTGACTTATTCAGCAACAAATGGAGGCCAGATTTTGCAGTGTAAGTGTTTTGTAGCTGCTTTTGTTTTCGCTCAGTGATGTGACCCTTGTCTGGACAGATTTTGTGATCTGAGCCTGGGTGTGTGGGTACATGCACATGTGTGTTTGTCTTTGTGGCCCGGCCTGTATTGTCCATGCTTGCAGACAAACACAAGGCCAGGCTTCTAAACAGTGTGAGGGTACAGGGTGGAGCTCACTGCAGTGTTTTGCCTGCCTGTAAGTAAAAACTGAACAGTAACTATGGTAGCTGGCATGACATTAATGTACTGTCAGTAGTTGTGCACTGATTTAAAGTACGTAAACAGTGCTTTCCTAAAACAGGTAAAATAAAAGTAAAAACTACATCATTTTTTATGCTTTATTATAATTGGGCAATGACAATTTATTTTTATTTATTTTTAAATAACTATTATTAGAAAATGAATGCCTGGTGCCCCAATAAATAGCTTTGTCATTTTTATTTTCTTTGATAAAATACTGCTCCTGTAAAAGTTCCCCCCTCTAGTCCCACCTCAGTATAAATGTACAGGATGACTAGCTTTTAAATTACTTGACAAGTCAAACACAAACTTGATGTAAATGTGAATTACTGCAGATATGTTAAATTATTCTGATTAACAATTTCTTTTAAGGAGACCTGTTTGGCTGTAGACATGAAACATTTCTTAATAGAAATTGGCATTTCTTGGCATATTCTTGTAGAAATAAACACTAGCGGTCAACCAGTTTTAGAACTGTTCTAACACGTCTGTCTGGTAGTGTACTAAAACGTTTGACTGGTAGTGTTCTAACACGTATGTCTGGTAGTGACTAAAACGTTTGACTGGTAGTGTACTAAAACGTTTGACTGGTAGTGTAACTAAAACGTTTGGCTGGTAGTGTACTAAAACGTTTGACTGGTAGTGTAACTAAAACGTTTGACTGGTAGTGTACTAAAACGTTTGACTGGTAGTGTAACTAAAACGTTTGACTGGTAGTGTACAAAACGTTTGACTGGTAGTGTAACTAAAATGTTTGACTGGTAGTGTACTAAAACGTTTGACTGGTAGTGTACTAAAACGTTTGACTGGTAGTGTAACTAAAACGTTTGTCTGGTAGTATACTAAAACGTTTGTCTGGTAGTGTACTAAAACGTTTGTCTGGTAATGTACTAAAACGTTTGACTGGTAGTGTACTAAAACGTTTGTCTGGTAGTGTATCTAAAACGTTTGTCTGTTAGTGTACTAAAACGTTTGACTGGTAGTGTATCTAAAACGTTTGGCTGGTAGTGTATCTAAAACGTTTGACTGGTAGTGTATCTAAAACGTTTGTCTGGTAATGTACTAAAACGTTTGACTGGTAGTGTACTAAAACGTTTGTCTGGTAGTGTACTAAAACGTTTGACTGGTAGTGTATCTAAAACGTTTGTCTGGTAGTGTACTAAAACGTTTAACTGGTAGTGTATCTAAAACGTTTGACTGGTAGTGTACTAAAACGTTTGGCTGGTAGTGTACTAAAACGTTTGGCTGGTAGTATACTAAAACGTTTGGCTGGTAGTGTGTCTAAACCGTTTGACTGGTAGTGATCTAAAACGTTTGGCTGGTAGTGTATCTAAAACGTTTGACTGGTAGTGTATCTAAAACGTTTGACTGGTAGTGTACTAAAACGTTTGGCGGGTAGTGTATCTAAAACGTTTGACTGGTAGTGTATCTAAAACGTTTGACTGGTAGTGTATCTAAAACGTTTGACTGGTAGTGATCTAAAACATTTGTCTGGTAGTGTACTAAAACGTTTGGCTGGTAGTGTATCTAAAACATTTGGCTAGTAGTGTACTAAAACGTTTGGCTGGTAGTGATCTAAAATGTTTGACTGGTAGTGTTCTAAAACGTTTGACTGGTAGTGTATCTAAAACGTTTGACTGGTAGTGTACTAAAACGTTTGACTGGTAGTGTATCTAAAACGTTTGACTGGTAGTGTACTAAAACGTTTGTCTGGTAGTGTATCTAAAACGTTTGGCTGGTAGTGTACTAAAACCTTTGACTGGTAGTGTACTAAAACGTTTGTCTGGTAGTGTACTACAACGTTTGTCTGGTAGTGATCTAAAACGTTTGACTGGTAGTGTATCTAAAACGTTTGACTGGTAGTGTACTAAAACGTTTCACTGGTAGTGATCTAAAACGTTTGACTGGTAGTGTATCTAAAACGTTTGGCTGGTAGTATATCTAAAACGTTTGACTGGTAGTGATCTAAAACGTTTGACTGGTAGTGTCCTAAAACATTTGACTGGTAGTGTATCTAAAACGTTTGACTGGTAGTGTACTAAAACGTTTGACTGGTAGTGATCTAAAACGTTTGACTGGTAGTGTATCTAAAACGTTTGACTGGTAGTGTATCTAAAACGTTTGACTGGTAGTGTACTAAAACGTTTGACTGGTAGTGATCTAAAACGTTTAACTGGTAGTGTATCTAAAACGTTTGTCTGGTAGTGTATCTAAAACGTTTGGCTGGTAGTGTACTAAAACCTTTGACTGGTAGTGTACTAAAACGTTTGTCTGGTAGTGTACTACAACGTTTGTCTGGTAGTGTATCTAAAATGTTTGGCTGGTAGTGTATCTAAAACGTTTGTCTGGTAGTGTATCTAAAACGTTTGACTGGTAGTGTATCTAAAATGTTTGTCTGGTAGTGTATCTAAAACGTTTGGCTGGTAGTGTATCTAAAACGTTTGACTGGTAGTGTATCTAAAACGTTTGGCTGGTAGTGTATCTAAAACGTTTGACTGGTAGTGTATCTAAAACGTTTGGCTGGTAGTGTATCTAAAACGTTTGGCTGGTAGTGTATCTAAACCGTTTGACTGGTAGTGATCTAAAACGTTTGGCTGGTAGTGTATCTAAAACGTTTGTCTGGTAGTGATCTAAAACGTTTGGCTGGTAGTGTATCTAAAACGTTTGAGTGGTAGTGTACTAAAACGTTTGACTGGTAGTGTACTAAAACGTTTGTCTGGTAGTGTACTACAACGTTTGTCTGGTAGTGTATCTAAAACGTTTGACTGGTAGTGTACTAAAACGTTTGACTGGTAGTGTATCTAAAACGTTTGACTGGTAGTGTACTAAAACGTTTCACTGGTAGTGATCTAAAACGTTTGACTGGTAGTGTATCTAAAACGTTTGGCTGGTAGTGTATCTAAAACGTTTGACTGGTAGTGATCTAAAACGTTTGACTGGTAGTGTCCTAAAACATTTGACTGGTAGTGTATCTAAAACGTTTGACTGGTAGTGTACTAAAACGTTTGACTGGTAGTGATCTAAAACGTTTGACTGGTAGTGTATCTAAAACGTTTGACTGGTAGTGTATCTAAAACGTTTGACTGGTAGTGTACTAAAACGTTTGGCGGGTAGTGTTCTAAAACGTTTGGCTGGTAGTGTATCTAAAACGTTTGTCTGGTAGTGTATCTAAAACGTTTGGCTGGTAGTGTACTAAAACCTTTGACTGGTAGTGTACTAAAACGTTTGTCTGGTAGTGTACTACAACGTTTGTCTGGTAGTGTATCTAAAACGTTTGGCTGGTAGTGTATCTAAAACGTTTGTCTGGTAGTGTATCTAAAACGTTTGACTGGTAGTGTATCTAAAATGTTTGTCTGGTAGTGTATCTAAAACGTTTGGCTGGTAGTGTATCTAAAACGTTTGACTGGTAGTGTATCTAAAACGTTTGGCTGGTAGTGTATCTAAAACGTTTGACTGGTAGTGTATCTAAAACGTTTGGCTGGTAGTGTATCTAAAACGTTTGGCTGGTAGTGTATCTAAACCGTTTGACTGGTAGTGATCTAAAACGTTTGGCTGGTAGTGTACTAAAACCTTTGACTGGTAGTGTACTAAAACGTTTGTCTGGTAGTGTACTACAACGTTTGTCTGGTAGTGTATCTAAAACGTTTGACTGGTAGTGTATCTAAAACGTTTGGCTGGTAGTGTATCTAAAACGTTTGACTGGTAGTGTATCTAAAACGTTTGGCTGGTAGTGTATCTAAAACGTTTGGCTGGTAGTGTATCTAAACCGTTTGACTGGTAGTGATCTAAAACGTTTGACTGGTAGTGATCTAAAACGTTTGACTGGTAGTGTATCTAAAACGTTTGGCTGGTAGTGTATCTAAAACGTTTGAGTGGTAGTGTACTAAAACGTTTGGCTGGTAGTGTATCTAAAACGTTTGTCTGGTAGTGATCTAAAACGTTTGGCTGGTAGTGTATCTAAAACGTTTGAGTGGTAGTGTACTAAAACGTTTGGCTGGTAGTGTAACTAAATCGTTTGTCTGGTAGTGTATCTAAAACGTTTGATTGGTAGTGTATCTAAAACGTTTGTCTGGTAGTGTATCTAAAACGTTTGACTGGTAGTGATCTAAAACGTTTGGTTGGTCGTGTATCTAAAACGTTTGGTTGGTCGTGTATCTAAAACGTTTGGCTGGTAGTGTATCTAAAACGTTTGGTTGGTCGTGTATCTAAAACGTTTGACTGGTAGTGTATCTAAAACGTTTGGTTGGTAGTGATCTAAAACATTTGACTGCCAGTGTTTTTAAACCTTTGACCGGTAGTGTACGTAAATAGAAACATGATGTTCCTAATTAGACTCCTGCCTTAGAAGTTCCATTAGTTGGGAATGAAACTCTGTAAAGTATTATAAATTATAGTTAAGCAAACAACATGTCTTAAGTTATAATATCAGAATAATAGGCCTGCGGTTTAATCAATGGTAAACTGCATAGTGACAAGTTGTAAATATGCATGTGTGCAGTAAGTAATTGTACAGTGAGTGAATGTAAACAATTGTGCAGCAAACACACTGCCTGACTGAAACAAAGTTGGCAATTGGATTTAAATGAGCAAATACTTGAGAGGCTTTGCTAGGGAGAATAAACTCTACAGCAACAGGAAAAGGTAATTCCGGGTAAAAGGAGAAACACATAAAGCAATGCACCCATCATGCATTGTTCCCATTGTATAAGTCTTTGGAGGCAGTGTTATGATCTGGGGTTGCTTCAGTTGATCGAGTCTATGATCAACAACATTATGCTGACCACCTGAATGAACTGTAAGTAGCAGCTTATTCAATCAATTGACTTTTTCTTCCCATATTCCAGAAAGACAATGGCAGGATCAGGGCTGTAAATATGAAAGAGTGATTCAGGGAACATGAGGAATCATTTTCACACTGAATTGGCCCCCACATATTTCCGCCCTTAATCCCGTTGAAAGTCTTTATGACGTGCTGGAGAAGAATTTACAGAGTGGTTCAAGTCTCAATACAAGGTCTCAGTTGACAATAAACGCAACTCTGGATGGAAATAAATGTTGCGTAATGTTTTCGAAATTATGCCACAGCGAATGCACGATGTAATTAAAGCTAAAAGTGGTCAAACTAAATACTACAGTGTGTGACTGTTTTTTGGCCAGGCAGTGAGAGTGTAAATACGAGCTGCAGGCCTCTGTAGGCATCAGTGTAGACATAATTCAGGCTTACAGATGGCTGCTGCTACTGTTGTTTAGCTATGTGACGTATGTTCTCAGGAACCACTTAAGTGACTGTATTTAAGATCATTTAATAACTCACGTAGTTTCAGGCAAGGATCTGATGCTTCATGTTTGGGTTTACATGCAGCGTTAGTGTATATCCCCTGTGATCTACATTATCAATGTGAGTTCAGCACAGAACTAAAGAAGCAAACTTCTGACATTGAACGTGTCTTGGATGATCGACTACATTTTAGGCTCAAGGGATAAGTGAGTAATTACGTTTAGCAATAGCTGAAGGAGTGAGCTTGAACAACTGCAGCAAAAAAACTGCTACAGGGAGAAACACACAGTAGCGCTTAAAACACGAGGCTGTAGAAACTTCGCTGATAACTTTTCTTATAGCCCTCAGCCTCTAAACAGCCCCCTTCCACAACACCCCACCCTCTGGCTGAAGTAAGTAGCGTTCTTACAGGCAGGCTCCATGGCACAACTTCAAAGCAGTGGCCCCCTCCCTCCCCCCGGGCAGAAACACGGCATAATTAGTATGTCGTTAATGGGCCATGCTATTAGTGCCTTTAAGATAGTGAGGTTTTACACATTAGCCCGGCCTAATCACAACCAGACCTGGTGAGGGGCTCATTTGAACCATGTGCTGAGGAGTGAACTGGGGAGGAACTGAGAAGAGCAAATCTTCAGTACTCACAGCATACAGTAGCTGTACAGCTTTCCAAACGTATATATATATATATATATATATATATTAATGCCATTATAGCTTCTTTAAAAACAAAACAATAGTTTAGATCCATAAAGAACCTTAAAAAAGAAAACATATACATATACATAAAAAACCTTAAAAAAAGGAAACATACATATACATAAAAAAACTTTCAAAAAGAAAACATATACATATACATAAAAAAACCTTAAAAAAGAAAACATATACATATACATAAAAAAACCTTAAAAAAGAAAACATATACATAAAAAACTTTAAAAAAGATAACATATACATAAAAAACTTTAAAAAAGAAAACATATACATAAAAAACCTTAAAAAAGAAAACATATACATATACATAAAAAACCTTAAAAAAGAAAACATATACATAATGCAAAGGTTTCAAACCACACTAGGGCCCATTTTCCAGCCATTCTATATCCATTCGAATGAAGCAGCCTTGCGGTTGCTGTATGTATAAAACTGATGTATGTAAATCAGATTAGCTCTGATTGGCTGTTCTTTACTCTGCCTCAGTCAGAAATCAGTTAGTTTGTGGGGCTAAACTAGTGTATATGAATATGTGTATGTATGTGCAAATGTGTTATGATTTGTGACGTCACAAAAACAATAAAGTCAAAATGGACCAGAGCTTATTTTCCATATGCAGACTTTGTCGACCGAGGAGTTTTACACTCCTGTCTAAGCCAACACCCTTTTAGGAAGCTATATGTGTCCATATGTGGACAAAAAAAGATGATGTTCATATTAATGCAAATTTTAATTATTAATTGAAGATTTTTGTCCTCAACAACAGTTTGTTTACATGTAGCTTTTAAGTATTATGTAGCGTTTTAAAAACTTAGCTAGTACAAATGAGCATGTGTGTTTTGTCAGTTTGTAATAACATATTGAAGTATGAGATTTATTGTTCAGGGGAAATGTTATAACAGAGTTATACTTTCTCTACATACCAAGTTAGACCACTGGATGAACATGAAGTTGTAAGTTTTAAATTATGTAAAAAAGGAAGTTAGAAATGGGGATGCAAAAATGGTTTTGCTCCAGTAGTAACATTGTACATAATATAATACAGGATTTGATTTTGAGAGCCCCCCCCATAGAGGTGTGGTAAATGCTCACCTTTTCTTATAATACAACTAAATGTTAAGTTGAATGTAATATATTATATTAAATCTAACCTTGAATTTAATTTTGAATTTAATCCTAACACTGATGATCAACCAGGTTTAGTGTTAACACTTAAAGCCTCTGTAGACCTTTAGTGGGCTATCAAAATAAAAGGCAGGATTTATATATAACCAGTGTAAAGTAATACGTGTATACTCGCTGTCCAGAGTAAAAATTGCATCTCCATTTTCGTTGATTTTTTTCTGCATCATGTCAACACGACGGCTGCCGTTTACATTGTGTGGAAATGTCATGATGAAATGGACCAGAAGAAATGCCTAAAAACAGCTTGAAAAAAAATCTGGTTCCATTGACTTACATTAAAACTAAAGAATGTTTTGTTCTCTCCTTTGAAGTTGTCATATTTTGAGATTTTTCTTTGGACAGTGACGATGTGCATTTATTAATGCTTATACCTCCTTGTTGTGTTTTTTAGAAGGCTATAGATAAAAAGAAGGTAATAGATAAAAAGTGTATGAATTCTCAATGTGCTAATGTGAAGACCTAATGTTATGTCTACTCAGTTAGCCCAGTGTCAGGTTTATACATTTAGTGTATATGGACGAATGTATGTGGGTTTTGCAGCATATTAACATCAATTAATAGCAAATTGAATGATGTAATGCAACAGTTCCCACTCAGTTTATTGAGTTTAACAAGGTATAGATTACACACACATAACAGACACAGTGACACACAATCACAGTCAATACTGGTGACTCAAAGTGACAGATGCATTAGAGTCAGGAGGCCTGGCAGTGTGTACATCTCTCTCTCTCTCTCTCTCTCTCTCTCTCTCCCTTTCTCTCTTCCTTTCTCCCTCTCTCTCTCTCTCTCTCTTTCTCTTTCTCTCTCTCCCTCTCTCTCTCTCTCTCTCTCTCCCTCTCTCTCTCTCTCCCTCCTATCGGCCCAAAGCCTGCCGCTCCCCTGCTTGCTCCAGGTCTGGCCCAATCTGGAGAGAGTTACTGCTGCCCAACTGTTTTATCTCTTAACAATGATCTCAGACCAGCATTTCTTGCCTTAACCTGCACACACTAGTTCTATGCTTGCAGTTCTTTCAGTGTTTTATGGTTCTATACATTAGGAGAATTTTATTTATATTTTTAAATATTTTTTTTAAATATATTTTTTAAAAACCTTTACACTTGCACATATTTTTTACAAAAATATTCTTTAAGCTTTTCATTTTCAGGCATACTGTTCACTTTTATGCAGTGAATATTTTCAGTTTTTTGGTAATTGCCTTGACATCTTAACATTACCTGTGGAGGTGTTAAAACTTCTGAAACTCATTTGAATTTTTGGCACTGCTACGTGTTAAAAAGAGTAAAGCAATGAAATGTGGGCTTACATACACCTTAGACTTTAAAGGGTTAAACAATCATCTATTTAGAGCGGATATTTAAAAACAGATCATTTGTAATGTCTCTAATGTCAAGGATTTTAAATAGCAGTGATATCAGACTTTTTAGGCTAAGCCATTTTGGTCACTTGTAAAACATATAAGAAAACTTTTAATGAATTTACTCCGTGTGTAGAAATGAGTAAAACTATGAAATAGCTTTCTTTTAAAGTAACAAAAAGAGGTGTAGCATAAATGTTACATTCTTCATACACATTGACAAAAATGAATGCATTTATTTTACTTGATTCAAATCTGCATATTACTCATACACAGTTTTGCCTTCTGCTTTTGTTTACTTGCTTTGTCAGTAACTGTGTATAAAGGGGACCCATTAAGCTCATTTTCAACATTAGTAATTTTATTGTTGGTGTCTGCTAGAACAGATTCAACACAGTATTTTCTCATACTGTACTTTTCTATTCACCCTATGTCTGGTCTATTAGAACTCCTGTGTCTTAAGCCCTGCCTCCTGATGAGCCCAGTGTGGTCTCATTGGCCTGCTCCGACTGGCCAAGCATGCCAGAAAGCGTGTAGTAGGGATTGTTTTACAAATTTATGTCATCTTGTAACACAGAAAAGTGCTGGAAATCCAATGAAGCATTTCATGCAGCTGAAAAAAGTGGTTTTGGTGGGACAGAGTTTCTCCCTTTGTGCTTTATAACTTGTTTACATGCACAAAAACTTGTACAACACATTGAAGGTAAAGGAAAAACCAGAAAAGTATAATAGATCATCTTAAAAACTTGAATCCAGTAAATTCAGTGCATCATATTTTCTATGTGTTATTTTGCTTTACTTAAAAAAAAAACTATTTATTTGACTACAGTGAATATGATTGTAATTATATTAGGTACATTCATTAGGTCAAAAAACTAAATGTTTTTCACAGTGCAGACTAGGGCTGAACGATTAGGGAACATATTCAACTGTGATTTTTCTAATCTAATAATGTGACTGCAGTGTAAACTGTGATTACTTTCTATAAATTAAGATATAAGCCAGTTTGGTTTGTGATCTGATCCTTGAATAAAATGTACCAACAGCCAGTGAACTGGTTGTGATGTCTCAGCACATTGAATCTGATTGGTCTAATTAATCTATGGGCAGTTTTATTTAGTGTAGCGTAAATATCCACTCCTAACACATGATACTTTTAAAACAAATATTTGTAAAAATGCAGCTCTTGTGATTTGAAAATGACTGTGTCAATGTTAAAACGATTAATCATTCATCCCCAGTGTGGATCTTAGGGGTCTCCCTATTGTTTTAAGGTCATAGTACAACAACACATAAGAAAATAGTTCTTGGTAAAATTTTAGCTTATTGTAGATGCTTATCTTTAACTAGGGCTCAATTGCATGCAAGTCAGTTCATTTAAATTCTATTAAATTCATATTTATTTTCCTTAATCTGAAACCTAACATTAACTACAAACTAAAACCTAAACTTAAATAGCAATTTATCAGTAATAACAACTTAGCAATAACAATTTAGAGAATCTATCTAGAGAACAGATAATAATTGAATAATTTGAACATCTATAGATGATGTACTGAGGGCTTTCTGAATAAAGTGGACCTGAACAGTTCAATTACTCCATGTAAGAATAAGTAAAACAATTAAACAGCCTTTTCATGTCCGCTGGTGAGCTGAGCGCTCTGCATGTATGTGATGGCCTTATTGAGACGTGCTCTTTCTTCTGCGTGCAGCTCGTCATTTGTTTGTGTGAGTAAGCGGAAGCAGTCTGTAAGGGGGCAGCGCTGCACCTCCCTGTGTCCTGCTGTGTGTATGTGTGTGTGTGTGTTTACTGTTGGGCCTTATGGCAGCAGAGTGGCACTGAGAAATGTAATTAAACCAACCCACCCCCTCCACTTCTCTTCCTCTCTCTCTCTCTCTCTCTCTCTCTCTGTCTAATCCACCCAATCCCTATTTAGCATCTCTGTCCAACCTACTATGTCCTTTTTTCTATCCTTCTCCCTTTTATTGTCTCACCAGTCTTTCTTTCTCTATGTATTTCTTTTTCTCTATCTGTTTCCCTCTCTCTTTCTCTTTTTTTCTCTCTCTCTCTATCTCTCTCTGTCTAATCCACCCAATCCCTTTTTAGCATCTCTGTCCAACCTACTATGTCCTTTTTTCTTTTCCTTCTCCCTTTTATTGTCTCACCAGTCTTTCTTTCTCTATGTATTTCTTTTTCTCTATCTGTTTCCCACTCTCTTTCTCTTTTTTTCTCTCTCTATCTCTCTCTGTCTATGTCTAATCCACCCAATTCCTATTTAGCATCTCTGTCCAACCTACTATGTCCTTTTTTCTATCCTTCTCCCTTTTATTGTCTCACCAGTTCCTCTTTCTCTACCACTCTTTTTTCTATCTCTTTTTTCTGTTTCCCTTTCTCTTTCTTTTTCTCTCTCTCTCTTTTCTGTGTTTCTCTTTCTTTATCATTCTGTCGCTCTTTCTCTCTCTGCACTACCCAATTCCTATTTAGCATCTCTGTCCAACCTACTACATCCTTTTTTCTTTTCCTTCTCCCTTTTATTGTCTCACCAGTCTTTCTCTACCTTTTTTTTTCTCTATCTGTTTCCCTCTCTCTTCTCCTCCATCTCTCTTTTTTTCTCTATCTGTTTTCCTCTCTCTTTCTCTCGCTCTCTCTATCTCTCTGACTAAGCTACCCAGTCCCTATTTAGCATCTCTGTCCAACCTACTACATCTATTTTCTTTTTCCTACTTTTTATTGTCCCACCTCTCTCTCTCTCTCTCTCTCTCTCTCTCTCCATCTGCCTGTCTTTCTCTGCTCTTTCTCATCAGCACCTGACAATTTCTGTTACTAGGTTGTACCTTTTTTCTCGTCCTGTATTGCGTATCTTTCTCTGCATTGCCATGTTTTTCTCTTTCTCTTTCTTTGTTTTTCATATACTTTCTTCTTCTCTTTATCTTCTTTCTCCTTTTTGTTTCCCTCTGTATTTCTTCTTTCTCTCCTTTCTCCTGCGTAGTTCTCTTTCTCTATTTCTCTTTTTTTTGCTCTCCCTATTTTTTCTTCCTTACTTTGTCTTTCATTTCTCTCTCTCTCCATCTCTCTCTCTTTTTCTCCCTCTCTCTTTAAATAGTACAGTGGCAGTAGCCCAGGCAGGCGGATTGTCATGGCTTGTGTTTTGGCGCGAGTGTGTGTAGCAGCACCTTTCACGGCGAGGGTGGAGAGAGGAGGAGAGAGAGAGAGAGATGAAGGGAGGGAGGGATGGAGTGAAGGATGGGGGAGGAGGGGAGGAGGCAGTGATGACACTGCATGGTGAAGTCATCCCCATGACATCATCCTCTGGGCTCGAGCCAACAGAGCCAGCAGTCTTTCAGCCTCTCTCGTACTCGCATTCGTTCAGTGCGTGTGTGTACGTACGTGTGTGTGTGTGAGTTTTCATACCTTTTAAGGACTTCAGAGTGCAGACATTGCAGACTTTGTTTGAAAACCAGGTAAAAACAAGGCAAATCCACAATGGCAGGTCATACGTATATATATATATATATATATATATATATATATATATATATATATATATATATATATATATATATATATGACCTGCCTGCTATTGCTATTGTGGGTTAGCCTTGTTATATATATATATATATATATATATATATATATATATATATATATATATATATATATATATATATATATATATATATATTTTTTTTTTTTTTTTTTTATGATACATATTGTTTTAACACATGCAAGAAAAATATTATATTACTTCTACTTTATGACTAATATCAAATGCAGTTTCTATTATACACCAGCTTTAATCTTTTTTAAGGCTTGTTCCATCTAAAATTCTAATATGTGCACACACACACACACACACACACACACATATATATATATATATATATATATATATAAAACCTTATTTCCCAACACTGTATCAAAACAATTCTTTCCCTGACACACACACACACACACACACACACACACACACATAGCCTCTTTGTCCAAAACGCTGGAGTAAAAACTCTGGTCCTCCTTTGTTCGCACTATTTCCCCCCCTCCCTCCCTCTCCTGCCTCTCTCTCTCTCTTACTCTTCTCTCTTTCCTTCTCTCTCTCCCTCCCTCGTCGTGCCCCAGGGCTTGGGCTCCTAGATGAGTTTCTGGCTGCAGCGCGATCAATACGAGCACAGTGAGTCGTGTCCCTGCCCCAGCTGCACACTTACACACAAACACAAAGCCAGCTCATTAGGTGCTCCCTTGTAAGCAACACGTGGTTTTGCATTCAGCGTTCTGAAAGGAGCTGCTCCATCTCCAGTCCTTTTTTCACCTTTTTAAACTGAAACTCCTCCTAAATCTCTCCTAATCTAAATCTTAATCTAGGCTTAACTTTAAATCTACAGGCTTTTTATGACTACAGCTGACTGTAATGCTATAAAAAAACCAAACCTGTAGTCAGTGGATATATATAGCTGCACTGAGCTGATTTATTAAGAATATTTAAACAAATAATGTTGTCATTATAAAGCATGTTCTCTGTAGAGGATATATTAACTTTCTTTCACTTAGAAGATCAATACAACATGTATTGTGTTGGTGGGCTGTTCAAACTGTATTTGACTTAATGCCACGTTTTAAAAACCTGTTATGTTCAAAGTGGACCTTTTATGTTTATTTTAAGTGGTTTTAATTTTATTTGGGCTCTAGTAGAGTAGATTTCCATTCTTTTTCCTAAACAAATACAATTTTTCATACTGTATTTACCCTCTGTCTATTACTATGTATATTTATTATATAACTATTTCAGTTTTCTTTGTTTTTAAGCTTGGCCTCCTGATGTTCTCCTGATGACATTCTGACATATCAGTTTGAGCCAGAGTTCGGTCCTGAAAGTCAGGTAGAGGCCATACGCTAGACTGGACAGGATGTTTCTGAGTTGTACTTTTTTTACTGATTTTGTGTGTTGTGTGAGGGCGTGGCAAGCTTTTTGGTATAAGGATTATGTTTCACAAGATGACATCACCTTGTAACAGAGAAAGGAGTGAGATTCCAACAAGCCATTTGAGGCAGTTGAGAAATGTGGTTTCTGTGGGGGAAAGTTTCTCTTTCTGGTGTGTATTTTGGGTTTTTGACTTTGCAGACCGTTCACATGCATGCAAAGCTACAACACACTAAAGGAATAGGAATGAAAACAGAACAGGTCTCCGTTAAGTAATAAAGAGTGGTTGGAAAATAGTTGTATTAAAATGAATTATGAATGAATTATATTTTTCATAATTAAAACCACACAACCTTTTTAAGTGGACTTACATAAATATGAATAAGGCTTATTCCAATAGATGTTATATGTGATAAAGGCTACCTCAGCCAACTTTGATTCAAATTTAAACCCAAATACAACCTTTATAGTGGATGACATCTATTAGGAGGGTTATGTCAGTTGTCATGACAAGCATATGTAGGTGTCCTGCACCCTTTTGTGTAGTACTGGTATGATGAAGTGCTGCTCAGGGTTAAGATACTGAGGTACTGAGAGCAAATCAGTGGAAGAACCATATTGGGTTCCCTAAAGAACATTTGAGTGGATGTTTTGTAATTAAATGTTTTTGTAAATAAGACATGTGAGTGTGGGGAATCTTTTTACATGTAAAGTTTAGGAAAACTCCACATAATGGAAACTATAAGAACCTTTATTTTCACAAGCCATGATACGGTGCAGTGAACTATTAATGGATAATTCACAAAGTTACTACTAGAATAATCAAGTCCTTCCACCACCATCCCTAACTCCTCCTCCTCCATTCTGCCCCACAAACCCACATTTTCCCTCAGTGTGAAGAGCGTTGCTGTCTCTCCGGCTTTCCGGAGATGGGAGCTGGAGCCGGAGTCACGAGACACTCAAGTCTGTTTTCACCAGACACTAACTATTCTTCCTGCCTTTCTATTTACCATGTGCTCTTACCATTATTGTCTGCTCTCACTCTCTCTCTCTGTCTCTCCGTCTCTCTCTCCCTCTGTCACTCTTCCTCAATGCCTGTTATTCTCTTGCTGGCTATGTAAATAAGAGGACATTTGGTAGCAGAGGAGGTTTGTTCTCTGACTAAGTATAACTTTGGGTAACACTGATAGAATAACAGACATTACATTTGAGCATTTTACTGGATGACTGCGCTCCTTCTGTAATGTTTGCAGTCGGCGCTGACTACATAAAGTCAGATGCATTAATAATATTTAGAGGTGGACAAATCATTACTAGGCTTCAAGTATCTAAATTATTCACTCTGTTTTGGGGGACTGTTAACTTTTAGCATTTGAAAGTGAAATATTCTTTCACTTCAGTATTTTCTCTAGCATTTATTAAAACTCTGAAATAGAAAAGTGCATCAATCTATCTGAAAGAGCAAGACACACTTACAAACTTTTTTAAAGGGAAAGTCCATTAATTTAGTGGTCCAGATGTTAACAGACTCATTCATAGTGGTTTATTGTGAAATTATGTGAATTGCGTTAATGTGAATATTATATAGGTTTCAGGGTGTAGGCAGATACACAGCCTAGGCCATCTGTATGTAGAGCAACAGTTCTTTTTCCAGATCCTCAGAGAATTCTTTACCATGAGGTTCCTTGTTGAACTTCCAGTGACCAGTAGGAGTGTAAGAGCGATAACATCAAATATACCACACCTGTTCCCCCTTCATACCTGAGTAACACCAAAGAGTCACATAACACCGGGGAGGAAAAATGGCTAATTGGGCACAATTTGGCCATTTTCACTTAGGGGTGCACTCACTTTTGTTGTCAGCGGTTTAGACATTAATGGCTGTACACTGACTACTTTACACTGTTCTACAAGCTGTACACTGACTACTTTACACTGTTCTACAAGCTGTACACTGACTACTTTACACTGTTCTACAAGCTGTACACTGACTACTTTATACTGTTCTACAAGCTGTACACTGACTACTTTACACTGTTCTACAAGCTGTACACTGACTACTTTATACTGTTCTACAAGCTGTACACTGACTACTTTACACTGTTCTACAAGCTGTACACTGACTACTTTATACTGTTCTACAAGCTGTACACTGACTACTTTACACTGTTCTACAAGCTGTACACTGACTACTTTACACTGTTCTACAAGCTGTACACTGACTACTTTACACTGTTCTACAAGCTGTAAACTGACTACTTTATACTGTTCTACAAGCTGTACACTGACTACTTTACACTGTTCTACAAGCTGTACACTGACTACTTTATACTGTTCTACAAGCTGTACACTGACTACTTTACACTGTTCTACAAGCTATACACTGACTACTTTACACTGTTCTACAAGCTGTACACTGACTACACTGTTCTACAAGCTGTTCACTGACAACTTTACACTGTTCTACAAGCTGTACACTGACTACACTGTTCTACAAGCTGTTCACTGACTACTTTACACTGTTCTACAAGCTGTTCACTGACTACTTTATACTGTTATACAAGCTGTACACTGACTACTTTACACTGTTCTACAAGCTGTACACTGACTACACTGTTCTACAAGCTGTACACTGACAACTTTACACTGTTCTACAAGCTGTACACTGACTACACTGTTCTACAAGCTGTACACTGACTATTTTATACTGTTCTACAAGCTGTACACTGACTACTTTACACTGTTCTACAAGCTGTACACTGACTACACTGTTCTACAAGCTGTAAGCTGACTACACTGTTCTACAAGCTGTACACTGACTACACTGTTCTACAAGCTGTACACTGACTACTTTACACTGTTCTACAAGCTGTACACTGACTAATTTACACTGTTCTACAAGCTGTACACTGACTTCTTTATACTGTTCTACAAGCTGTACACTGACTACTTTATACTGTTCTACAAGCCGTACACTGACTACGTTACACTGTTCTACAAGCTGTACACTGACTACACTGTTCTACAAGCTGTACACTGACAACTTTACACTGTTCTACAAGCTGTACACTGACTACACTGTTCTACAAGCTGTACACTGACTACTTTACACTGTTCTACAAGCTGTACACTGACTACTTTACACTGTTCTACAAGCTGTACACTGACTACACTGTTCTACAAGTTGTACACTGACTACACTGTTCTACAAGTTGTACACTGACTACACTGTTCTACAAGCTGTACACTGACTACTTTAAACTGTTCTACAAGCTGTACACTGACTAATTTACACTGTTCTACAAGCTGTACACTGACTACACTGTTCTACAAGCTGTACACTGACTACTTTATACTGTTCTACAAGCCGTACACTGACTACTTTACACTGTTCTACAAGCTGTACACTGACTACTTTACACTGTTCTACAAGCTGTACACTGACTACTTTACACTGTTCTACAAGCTGTACACTGACTACACTGTTCTACAAGCTGTGCACTGACTACTTTACACTGTTCTATAAGCTGTACACTGACTACACTGTTCTACAAGCTGTTCACTGACTACTTTATACTGTTCTACAAGCTGTACACTGACTACTTTACACTGTTCTACAAGCTGTACACTGACTACACTGTTCTACAAGCTGTACACTGACTACTTTACACTGTTCTACAAGCTGTACACTGACTACACTGTTCTACAAGCTGTACACTGACTACTTTACACTGTTCTACAAGCTGTACACTGACTACACTGTTCTACAAGCTGTATACTGACTACTTTACACTGTTCTACAAGCTGTACACTGACTACTTTACACTGTTCTACAAGCTGTACACAGACTACACTGTTCTACAAGCTGTACACTGACTACTTTACACTGTTCTACAAGCCGTACACTGACTACTTTACACTGTTCTACAAGCTGTATACTGACTACTTTACACTGTTCTACAAGCCGTACACTGACTTCACTGTTCTACAAGCTGTACACTGACTACACTGTTCTACAAGCTGTACACTGACTACTTTACACTGTTCTACAAGCCGTACACTGACTTCACTGTTCTACAAGCTGTACACTGACTACACTGTTCTACAAGCTGTACACTGACTACTTTACACTGTTCTACAAGCTGTACACTGACTACACTGTTCTACAAGCTGTACACTGACTACTTTACACTGTTCTATAAGCTGTACACTGACTACACTGTTCTACAAGCTGTACACTGAGTACAATGTTCTACAAGCTGTACACTGACTACACTGTTCTACAAGCTGTACACTGACTACTTTACACTGTTCTACAAGCTGTACACTGACTACTTTACACTGTTCTACAAGCTGTACACTGACTACACTGTTCTACAAGCTGTACACTGACTACACTATTCTACAAGCTGTACACTGACTACTTTACACTGTTCTACAAGCTGTACACTGACTGTTTTACACTGTTCTACAAGCTGTACACTGACTACTTTACACTGTTCTACAAGCCGTACACTGACTACTTTACACTGTTCTACAAGCCGTACACTGACTACTTTACACTGTTCTACAAGCTGTACACTGACTACTTTACACTGTTCTACAAGCTGTACACTGACTACACTGTTCTACAAGCTGTGCACTGACTACTTTACACTGTTCTATAAGCTGTACACTGACTACACTGTTCTACAAGCTGTTCACTGACTACTTTATACTGTTCTACAAGCTGTACACTGACTACTTTACACTGTTCTACAAGCTGTACACTGACTACACTGTTTTACAAGCTGTACACTGACTACTTTACACTGTTCTACAAGCTGTACACTGACTACACTGTTCTACAAGCTGTACACTGACTACTTTACACTGTTCTACAAGCTGTACACTGACTACACTGTTCTACAAGCTGTATACTGACTACTTTACACTGTTCTACAAGCTGTACACTGACTACTTTACACTGTTCTACAAGCTGTACACAGACTACACTGTTCTACAAGCTGTACACTGACTACTTTACACTGTTCTACAAGCCGTACACTGACTTCACTGTTCTACAAGCTGTACACTGACTACACTGTTCTACAAGCTGTACACTGACTACACTGTTCTACAAGCTGTACACTGACTACTTTACACTGTTCTACAAGCCGTACACTGACTTCACTGTTCTACAAGCTGTACACTGACTACACTGTTCTACAAGCTGTACACTGACTACTTTACACTGTTCTACAAGCTGTACACTGACTACACTGTTCTACAAGCTGTACACTGACTACTTTACACTGTTCTATAAGCTGTACACTGACTACACTGTTCTACAAGCTGTACACTGAGTACAATGTTCTACAAGCTGTACACTGACTACACTGTTCTACAAGCTGTACACTGACTACTTTACACTGTTCTACAAGCTGTACACTGACTACTTTACACTGTTCTACAAGCTGTACACTGACTACACTGTTCTACAAGCTGTACACTGACTACACTATTCTACAAGCTGTACACTGACTACTTTACACTGTTCTACAAGCTGTACACTGACTGTTTTACACTGTTCTACAAGCTGTACACTGACTACTTTACACTGTTCTACAAGCCGTACACTGACTACTTTACACTGTTCTACAAGCCGTACACTGACTACTTTACACTGTTCTACAAGCTGTACACTGACTACTTTACACTGTTCTACAAGCTGTACACTGACTACTTTACACTGTTCTACAAGCTGTACACTGACTACACTGTTCTACAAGCTGTACACTGACTACTTTACACTGTTATACAAGCCGTACACTGACTTCACTGTTCTACAAGCTGTACACTGACTACTTTACACTGTTCTACAAGCTGTACACTGACTACACTGTTCTACAAGCTGTACACTGACTACTTTACACTGTTCTACAAGCTGTACACTGACTACACTGTTCTACAAGCCGTACACTGACTACACTGTTCTACAAGCTGTACACTGATTACACTGTTCTACAAGCTGTACACTGATTACACTGTTCTACAAGCTGTACACTGACTTCACTGTTCTACAAGCTGTACACTGACTACTTTACACTGTTCTACAAGCTGTACACTGACTACACTGTTCTACAAGCTGTACACTGACTACTTTACACTGTTCTACAAGCTGTACACTGACTACACTGTTCTACAAGCTGTACACTGACTACACTGTTCTACAAGCTGTACACTGACTACTTTACACTGTTCTACAAGCTGTACACTGACTACACTGTTCTACAAGCTGTACACTGACTACACTGTTCTACAAGCTGTACACTGACTACACTGTTCTACAAGCCGTACACTGACTAATTTACACTGTTCTACAAGCTGTACACTGACTACTTTACACTGTTCTACAAGCTGTACACTGACTACTTTACACTGTTCTACAAGCTGTACACTGACTACACTGTTCTACAAGCTGTGCACTGACTACTTTACACTGTTCTACAAGCTGTACACTGACTACACTGTTCTACAAGCTGTACACTGACTACTTTACACTGTTCTACAAGCTGTACACTGACTACTTTACACTGTTCTACAAGCTGTACACTGACTACTTTACACTGTTCTACAAGCCGTACACTGACTACTTTACACTGTTCTACAAGCTGTACACTGACTACTTTACACTGTTCTACAAGCTGTACACTGACTACTTTACACTGTTCTACAAGCTGTACACTGACTACACTGTTCTACAAGCTGTACACTGACTACACTGTTCTACAAGCTGTACACTGACTACTTTACACTGTTCTACAAGCTGTACACTGACTACACTGTTCTACAAGCTGTACACTGACTACTTTACACTGTTCTACAAGCTGTACACTGACTACTTTACACTGTTCTACAAGCTGTACACTGACTACTTTACACTGTTCTACAAGCTGTACACTGACTACTTTACACTGTTCTACAAGTTGTACACTGACTACACTGTTCTACAAGCTGTACACTGACTACACTGTTCTACAAGCTGTACACTGACTACTTTACACTGTTCTACAAGCTGTACACTGACTACACTGTTCTACAAGCTGTACACTGACTACACTGTTCTACAAGCTGTACACTGACTACACTGTTCTACAAGCTGTACACTGACTACTTTACACTGTTCTACAAGCCGTAAACTGACTTCACTGTTCTACAAGCTGTACACTGACTACTTTACACTGTTCTACAAGCTGTACACTGACTACACTGTTCTACAAGCTGTACACTGACTACTTTACACTGTTCTACAAGCTGTACACTGACTACTTTACACTGTTCTACAAGCCGTACACTGACTAATTTACACTGTTCTACAAGCTGTACACTGACTACTTTACACTGTTCTACAAGCTGTACACTGACTACACTGTTCTACAAGCTGTACACTGACTACACTGTTCTACAAGCTGTACACTGAATACTTTACACTGTTCTACAAGCTGTACACTGACTACACTGTTCTACAAGCTGTACACTGACAACACTGTTCTACAAGCTGTATACTGACTACTTTACACTGTTCTACAAGCTGTACACTGACTACTTTGCACTGTTCTACAAGCTGTACACAGACTACACTGTTCTACAAGCTGTACACTGACTACTTTACACTGTTCTACAAGCTGTACACTGACTACTTTACACTGTTCTACAAGCTGTATACTGACTACTTTACACTGTTCTACAAGCTGTACACTGACTACACTGTTCTACAAGCTGTACACTGACTACTTTACACTGTTCTACAAGCTGTACACTGACTACACTGTTCTACAAGCCATACACTGACTATTTTACAATGTTCTACAAGCTGTACACTGACTACTTTACACTGTTCTACAAGCTGTACACTGACTACACTGTTCTACAAGCTGTACACTGACTACTTTACACTGTTCTACAAGCTGTACACTGACTACACTGTTCTACAAGCTGTACACTGACTACTTTACACTGTTCTACAAGCCGTACACTGACTTCACTGTTCTACAAGCTGTACACTGACTACTTTACACTGTTCTACAAGCTGTACACTGACTACACTGTTCTACAAGCTGTACGCTGAATACACTGTTCTACAAGCTGTACACTGACTTCACTGTTCTACAAGCTGTACACTGACTACTTTACACTGTTCTACAAGCTGTACACTGACTACTTTACACTGTTCTACAAGCTGTACACTGACTACACTGTTCTACAAGCTGTACACTGACTACACTGTTCTACAAGCTGTACACTGACTACTTTACACTGTTCTACAAGCTGTACACTGACTACACTGTTCTACAAGCTGCACACTGACTAATTTACACTGTTCTACAAGCCGTACACTGACTTCACTGTTCTACAAGCTGTACACTGACTACTTTACACTGTTCTACAAGCTGTACACTGACTACACTGTTCTACAAGCTGTACACTGACTACTTTACACTGTTCTACAAGCTGTACACTGACTACACTGTTCTACAAGCCGTACGCTGACTAAATTACACTGTTCTACAAGCTGTACACTGACTACTTTACACTGTTCTACAAGCTGTACACTGACTACACTGTTCTACAAGCTGTACACTGACTACACTGTTCTACAAGCTGTACACTGACTACTTTACACTGTTCTACAAGCTGTACACTGACTACACTGTTCTACAAGCTGTACACTGACTACACTGTTCTACAAGCTGTATACTGACTACTTTACAATGTTCTACAAGCTGTACACTGACTACTTTACACTGTTCTACAAGCTGTACACAGACTACACTGTTCTACAAGCTGTACACTGACTACTTTACACTGTTCTACAAGCCGTACACTGACTACTTTACACTGTTCTACAAGCTGTATACTGACTATTTTACACTGTTCTACAAGCTGTACACTGACTACTCTGTTCTACAAGCTGTACACTGATTACTTTACACTGTTCTACAAGCTGTACACTGACTACACTGTTCTACAAGCCATACACTGACTAATTTACACTGTTCTACAAGCTGTACACTGACTACTTTACAATGTTCTACAAGCTGTACACTGACTACTTTACACTGTTCTACAAGCTGTACACTGACTACTTTACACTGTTCTACAAGCTGTACACTGACTACTTTACACTGTTCTACAAGCCGTACACTGACTTCACTGTTCTACAAGCTTTACACTGTTCTACAAGCTGTACACTGACTACACTGTTCTACAAGCTGTACGCTGAATACACTGTTCTACAAGCTGTACACTGACTTCACTGTTCTACAAGCTGTACACTGACTACTTTACACTGTTCTACAAGCTGTACACTGACTACTTTACACTGTTCTACAAGCTGTACACTGACTACACTGTTCTACAAGCTGTACACTGACTACACTGTTCTACAAGCTGTACACTGACTACTTTACACTGTTCTACAAGCTGTACACTGACTACACTGTTCTACAAGCTGCACACTGACTAATTTACACTGTTCTACAAGCCGTACACTGACTTCACTGTTCTACAAGCTGTACACTGACTACTTTACACTGTTCTACAAGCTGTACACTGACTACACTGTTCTACAAGCTGTACACTGACTACTTTACACTGTTCTACAAGCTGTACACTGACTACACTGTTCTACAAGCCGTACGCTGACTAAATTACACTGTTCTACAAGCTGTACACTGACTACTTTACACTGTTCTACAAGCTGTACACTGACTACACTGTTCTACAAGCTGTACACTGACTACACTGTTCTACAAGCTGTACACTGACTACTTTACACTGTTCTACAAGCTGTACACTGACTACACTGTTCTACAAGCTGTACACTGACTACACTGTTCTACAAGCTGTATACTGACTACTTTACAATGTTCTACAAGCTGTACACTGACTACTTTACACTGTTCTACAAGCTGTACACAGACTACACTGTTCTACAAGCTGTACACTGACTACTTTACACTGTTCTACAAGCCGTACACTGACTACTTTACACTGTTCTACAAGCTGTATACTGACTATTTTACACTGTTCTACAAGCTGTACACTGACTACTCTGTTCTACAAGCTGTACACTGATTACTTTACACTGTTCTACAAGCTGTACACTGACTACACTGTTCTACAAGCCATACACTGACTAATTTACACTGTTCTACAAGCTGTACACTGACTACTTTACAATGTTCTACAAGCTGTACACTGACTACTTTACACTGTTCTACAAGCTGTACATTGACTACTTTACACTGTTCTACAAGCCGTACACTGACTTCACTGTTCTACAAGCTGTACACTGACTACACTGTTCTACAAGCTGTACACTGACTTCTTTACACTGTTCTACAAGCTGTACACTGACTACACTGTTCTACAAGCCGTACACTGACTAATTTACACTGTTCTACAAGCCGTACACTGACTAATTTACACTGTTCTACAAGCTGTACACTGACTACTTTACACTGTTCTACAAGCTGTACACTGACTACACTGTTCTACAAGCTGTACACTGACTACACTGTTCTACAAGCTGTACACTGACTACTTTACACTGTTCTACAAGCTGTACACTGACTACACTGTTCTACAAGCTGTATACTGACTACTTTACACTGTTCTACAAGCTGTACACTGACTACTTTACACTGTTCTACAAGCTGTACACAGACTACACTGTTCTACAAGCTGTACACTGACTACTTTACACTGTTCTACAAGCCGTACACTGACTACTTTACACTGTTCTACAAGCTGTATACTGACTACTTTACACTGTTCTACAAGCCGTACACTGACTTCACTGTTCTACAAGCTGTACACTGACTACACTGTTCTACAAGCTGTACACTGACTACACTGTTCTACAAGCTGTACACTGACTACACTGTTCTACAAGCTGTACACTGACTACACTGTTCTACAAGCCGTACACTGACTAATTTACACTGTTCTACAAGCTGTACACTGACTACTTTACACTGTTCTACAAGCTGTACACTGACTACACTGTTCTACAAGCTGTACGCTGACTACTTTACACTGTTCTACAAGCTGTACACTGACTACACTGTTCTACAAGCTGTACGCTGACTACTTTACACTGTTCTACAAGCTGTACACTGACTACTTTACACTGTTCTACAAGCCGTACACTGACTACTTTACACTGTTCTACAAGCTGTACACTGACTACACTGTTCTACAAGCTGTACACTGACTACTTTACACTGTTCTATAAGCTGTACACTGACTACACTGTTCTACAAGCTGTTCACTGACTACTTTATACTGTTATACAAGCTGTACACTGACTACTTTACACTGTTCTACAAGCTGTACACTGACTACACTGTTCTACAAGCTGTACACTGACTACTTTACACTGTTCTACAAGCTGTACACAGACTACACTGTTCTACAAGCTGTACACTGACTACACTGTTCTACAAGCTGTACACTGACTACTTTACACTGTTCTACAAGCTGTACACTGACTACACTGTTCTACAAGCTGTACACTGACTACTTTACACTGTTGTATAAGGTGTACACTGACTACACTGTTCTACAAGCTGTTCACTGACTACTTTATACTGTTCTACAAGCTGTAAACTGACTACTTTACACTGTTCTACAAGCTGTACACTGACTACACTGTTCTACAAGCTGTACGCTGACTACACTGTTCTACAAGCTGTACACTGACTACACTGTTCTACAAGCTGTACACTGAGTACACTGTTCTACAAGCTGTACACTGACTACACTGTTCTACAAGCTGTACACTGACTACTTTACACTGTTCTACAAGCTGTACACTGACTACTTTACACTGTTCTACAAGCTGTACACTGACTACACTGTTCTACAAGCTGTACACTGACTACTATACTTTCTACAAGCTGTACAATGACTACTTTACACTGTTCTACAAGCTGTACACTGACTACACTGTTCTACAAGCTGTACACTGACTACACTGTTCTACAAGCCGTACACTGACTACTTTACACTGTTCTACAAGCCGTACACTGACTACTTTACACTGTTCTACAAGCTGTACACTGACTACTTTACACTGTTCTACAAGCTGTTCACTGACTACTTTACACTGTTCTACAAGCTGTACACTGACTACACTCTTCTACAAGCTGTACACTGACTACTTTACACTGTTCTACAAGCTGTACACTGACTACACTGTTCTACAAGCCGTACACTGACTACTTTACACTTTTCTACAAGCTGTATACTGACTAATTTACACTGTTCTACAAGCTGTACACTGACTACACTGTTCTACAAGCTGTACACTGACTACACTGTTCTACAAGCAGTACACTGACTACACTGTTCTACAAGCTGTACACTGACTACACTGTTCTACAAGCTGTACACTGACTACTTTACACTGTTCTACAAGCCGTACACTGAGTACTTTACACTGTTCTACAAGCTGTACACTGACTACACTGTTCTACAAGCCGTACACTGACTACTTTACACTGTTCTACAAGCCGTACACTGACTACTTTACACTGTTCTACAAGCTGTACACTGACTACTTTACACTGTTCTACAAGCTGTTCACTGAGTACTTTACACTGTTCTAAAAGCTGTACACTGACTACACTGTTCTACAAGCCGTACACTGACTACTTTACACTGTTCTACAAGCCGTACACTGACTACTTTACACTGTTCTACAAGCTGTACACTGACTACTTTACACTGTTCTACAAGCTGTTCACTGACTACTTTACACTGTTCTACAAGCTGTACACTGACTACACTGTTCTACAAGCCGTACACTGACTACTTTACACTGTTCTACAAGCTGTACACTGACTACACTGTTCTACAAGCTGTACACTGACTACTTTACGCTGTTCTACAAGCCGTACACTGACTTCTTTACACTGTTCAACAAGCTGTACACTGATTACTTTACACTGTTCTACAAGCTGTACACTGACTACTTTACACTGTTCTACAAGCTATACACTGACTACACTGTTCTACAAGCTGTACACTGACTACTTTACACTGTTCTACAAGCTGTACACTGACTACACTGTTCTACAAGCTGTACACTGACTACTTTACACTGTTCTACAAGCTGTACACTGACTACTTTACACTGTTCTACAAGCTGTACACTGACTACACTGTTCTACAAGCTGTACACTGACTACACTATTCTACAAGCTGTACACTGACTACTTTACACTGTTCTACAAGCTGTACACTGACTACACTGTTCTACAAGCTGTACACTGACTACACTATTCTACAAGCTGTACACTGACTACTTTACACTGTTCTACAAGTTGTACACTGAATACACTGTTCTACAAGCCGTACACTGACTAATTTACACTGTTCTACAAGCTGTACACTGACTACTTTACACTGTTCTACAAGCTGTACACTGACTACACTGTTCTACAAGCTGTACACTGACTACTTTACACTGTTCTACAAGCTGTACACTGACTACACTGTTCTACAAGCTGTACACTGACTACACTGTTCTACAAGCTGTACACTGACTACTTTACACTGTTCTACAAGCCGTACACTGACTACTTTACACTGTTCTACAAGCCGTACACTGACTACTTTACACTGTTCTACAAGCTGTACACTGACTACTTTACACTGTTCTACAAGCTGTACACTGACTACACTGTTCTACAAGCTGTACACTGACTACTTTACACTGTTCTACAAGCTGTACACTGACTACACTGTTCTACAAGCCGTACACTGACTAATTTACACTGTTCTACAAGCCGTACACTGACTACTTTACACTGTTCTACAAGCTGTCCACTGACTACTTTACACTGTTCTACAAGCTGTACACTGACTACACTGTTCTACAAGCTGTACACTGACTACACTATTCTACAAGCTACACACTGACTAATTTACACTGTTCTACAAGCTGTACATTGACTACTTTACACTGTTCTACAAGCTGTACACTGACTACTTTACACTGTTCTACAAGCTGTACACTGACTACTTTACACTGTTCTACAAGCCGTACACTGACTACTTTACACTTTTCTACAAGCTGTATACTGACTACTTTACACTGTTCTACAAGCTGTACACTGACTACACTGTTCTACAAGCTGTACACTGACTACACTGTTCTACAAGCCGTACACTGACTACTTTACACTGTTCTACAAGCCGTACACTGACTACTTTACACTGTTCTACAAGCTGTACACTGACTACTTTACACTGTTCTACAAGCTGTTCACTGACTACTTTACACTGTTCTACAAGCTGTACACTGACTACACTCTTCTACAAGCTGTACACTGACTACTTTACACTGTTCTACAAGCTGTACACTGACTACACTGTTCTACAAGCTGTACACTGACTACTTTACACTGGTCTACAAGTTGTACACTGAATACACTGTTCTACAAGCCGTACACTGACTAATTTACACTGTTCTACAAGCTGTACACTGACTACTTTACACTGTTCTACAAGCTGTACACTGACTACACTGTTCTACAAGCTGTACACTGACTACTTTACACTGTTCTACAAGCTGTACACTGACTACACTGTTCTACAAGCTGTACACTGACTACTTTACACTGTTCTACAAGCCGTACACTGACTACTTTACACTGTTCTACAAGCTGTACACTGACTACTTTACACTGTTCTACAAGCTGTACACTGACTACACTGTTCTACAAGCTGTACACTGACTACTTTACACTGTTGTACAAGCTGTACACTGACTACACTGTTCTACAAGCTGTACACTGACTACTTTACACTGTTCTACAAGCTGTACACTGACTACACTGTTCTACAAGCTGTACACTGACTACACTGTTCTACAAGCTGTACACTGACTACTTTACACTGTTCTACAAGCTGTACACTGACTACTTTACACTGTTCTACAAGCTGTACACTGACTACACTGTTCTACAAGCTGTACACTGACTACACTATTCTACAAGCTGCACACTGACTACACTATTCTACAAGCTGTACATTGACTACTTTACACTGTTCTACAAGCTGTACACTGACTACTTTACACTGTTCTACAAGCTGTACACTGACTACTTTACACTGTTCTACAAGCCGTACACTGACTACTTTACACTGTTCTACAAGCTGTATACTGACTACTTTACACTGTTCTACAAGCTGTACACTGACTACACTGTTCTACAAGCTGTACACTGACTACACTGTTCTACAAGCAGTACACTGACTACACTGTTCTACAAGCTGTACACTGACTACACTGTTCTACAAGCTGTACACTGACTACTTTACACTGTTCTACAAGCCGTACACTGAGTACTTTACACTGTTCTACAAGCTGTACACTGACTACACTGTTCTACAAGCCGTACACTGACTACTTTACACTGTTCTACAAGCCGTACACTGACTACTTTACACTGTTCTACAAGCTGTACACTGACTACTTTACACTGTTCTACAAGCTGTTCACTGAGTACTTTACACTGTTCTACAAGCTGTACACTGACTACACTGTTCTACAAGCCGTACACTGACTACTTTACACTGTTCTACAAGCCGTACACTGACTACTTTACACTGTTCTACAAGCTGTACACTGACTACTTTACACTGTTCTACAAGCTGTTCACTGACTACTTTACACTGTTCTACAAGCTGTACACTGACTACACTGTTCTACAAGCCGTACACTGACTACTTTACACTGTTCTACAAGCCGTACACTGACTACTTTACACTGTTCTACAAGCTGTACACTGACTACTTTACACTGTTCTACAAGCTGTTCACTGACTACTTTACACTGTTCTACAAGCTGTACACTGACTACACTCTTCTACAAGCTGTACACTGACTACTTTACACTGTTCTACAAGTTGTACACTGAATACACTGTTCTACAAGCCGTACACTGACTAATTTACACTGTTCTACAAGCTGTACACTGACTACTTTACACTGTTCTACAAGCTGTACACTGACTACACTGTTCTACAAGCCGTACACTGACTACTTTACACTGTTCTACAAGCTGTACACTGACTACACTGTTCTACAAGCTGTACACTGACTACTTTACACTGTTCTACAAGCTGTACACTGACTACACTGTTCTACAAGCTGTACACTGACTACTTTACACTGTTCTACAAGCTGTACACTGACTACACTGTTCTACAAGCTGTACACTGACTACACTGTTCTACAAGCTGTACACTGACTACTTTACACTGTTCTACAAGCCGTACACTGACTACTTTACACTGTTCTACAAGCCGTACACTGACTACTTTACACTGTTCTACAAGCTGTACACTGACTACTTTACACTGTTCTACAAGCTGTACACTGACTACACTGTTCTACAAGCTGTACACTGACTACTTTACACTGTTCTACAAGCTGTACACTGACTACACTGTTCTACAAGCCGTACACTGACTAATTTACACTGTTCTACAAGCCGTACACTGACTACTTTACACTGTTCTACAAGCTGTCCACTGACTACTTTACACTGTTCTACAAGCTGTACACTGACTACACTGTTCTACAAGCTGTACACTGACTACACTATTCTAAAAGCTACACACTGACTAATTTACACTGTTCTACAAGCTGTACATTGACTACTTTACACTGTTCTACAAGCTGTACACTGACTACTTTACACTGTTCTACAAGCTGTACACTGACTACTTTACACTGTTCTACAAGCCGTACACTGACTACTTTACACTTTTCTACAAGCTGTATACTGACTACTTTACACTGTTCTACAAGCTGTACACTGAGTACACTGTTCTACAAGCTGTACACTGACTACACTGTTCTACAAGCAGTACACTGACTACACTGTTCTACAAGCTGTACACTGACTACACTGTTCTACAAGCTGTACACTGACTACTTTACACTGTTCTACAAGCCGTACACTGACTACTTTACACTGTTCTACAAGCTGTACACTGACTACACTGTTCTACAAGCCGTACACTGACTACTTTACACTGTTCTACAAGCCGTACACTGACTACTTTACACTGTTCTACAAGCTGTACACTGACTACTTTACACTGTTCTACAAGCTGTTCACTGACTACTTTACACTGTTCTACAAGCTGTACACTGACTACACTCTTCTACAAGCTGTACACTGACTACTTTAAACTGTTCTACAAGCTGTACACTGACTACACTGTTCTACAAGCTGTACACTGACTACTTTACACTGGTCTACAAGTTGTACACTGAATACACTGTTCTACAAGCCGTACACTGACTAATTTACACTGTTCTACAAGCTGTACACTGACTACTTTACACTGTTCTACAAGCTGTACACTGACTACACTGTTCTACAAGCTGTACACTGACTACTTTACACTGTTCTACAAGCTGTACACTGACTACACTGTTCTACAAGCTGTACACTGACTACTTTACACTGTTCTACAAGCCGTACACTGACTACTTTACACTGTTCTACAAGCTGTACACTGACTACTTTACACTGTTCTACAAGCTGTACACTGACTACACTGTTCTACAAGCTGTACACTGACTACTTTACACTGTTGTACAAGCTGTACACTGACTACACTGTTCTACAAGCTGTACACTGACTACTTTACACTGTTCTACAAGCTGTACACTGAGTACACTGTTCTACAAGCTGTACACTGACTACACTGTTCTACAAGCTGTACACTGACTACTTTACACTGTTCTACAAGCTGTACACTGACTACTTTACACTGTTCTACAGGCTGTACACTGACTACACTGTTCTACAAGCTGTACACTGACTACACTATTCTACAAGCTGCACACTGACTAATTTACACTGTTCTACAAGCTGTACATTGACTACTTTACACTGTTCTACAAGCTGTACACTGACTACTTTACACTGTTCTACAAGCTGTACACTGACTACTTTACACTGTTCTACAAGCCGTACACTGACTACTTTACACTGTTCTACAAGCTGTATACTGACTACTTTACACTGTTCTACAAGCTGTACACTGACTACACTGTTCTACAAGCTGTACACTGACTACACTGTTCTACAAGCAGTACACTGACTACACTGTTCTACAAGCTGTACACTGACTACACTGTTCTACAAGCTGTACACTGACTACTTTACACTGTTCTACAAGCCGTACACTGAGTACTTTACACTGTTCTACAAGCTGTACACTGACTACACTGTTCTACAAGCCGTACACTGACTACTTTACACTGTTCTACAAGCCGTACACTGACTACATTACACTGTTCTACAAGCTGTACACTGACTACTTTACACTGTTCTACAAGCTGTTCACTGACTACTTTACACTGTTCTACAAGCTGTACACTGACTACACTGTTCTACAAGCTGTACACTGACTACTTTACACTGTTCTACAAGCTGTACACTGACTACACTGTTCTACAAGCTGTACACTGACTACTTTACACTGTTCTAAAAGTTGTACACTGAATACACTGTTCTACAAGCCGTACACTGACTAATTTACACTGTTCTACAAGCTGTACACTGACTACACTGTTCTACAAGCTGTACACTGACTACTTTACACTGTTCTACAAGCCGTACACTGACTACTTTACACTGTTCTACAAGCTGTACACTGACTACTTTACACTGTTCTACAAGCTGTACACTGACTACACTGTTCTACAAGCTGTACACTGACTACTTTACACTGTTCTACAAGCTGTACACTGACTACACTGTTCTACAAGCCGTACACTGACTAATTTACACTGTTCTACAAGCCGTACACTGACTACTTTACACTGTTCTACAAGCTGTCCACTGACTACTTTACACTGTTCTACAAGCTGTACACTGACTACACTGTTCTACAAGCTGTACACTGACTACACTATTCTACAAGCTACACACTGACTAATTTACACTGTTCTACAAGCTGTACATTGACTACTTTACACTGTTCTACAAGCTGTACACTGACTACTTTACACTGTTCTACAAGCTGTACACTGACTACTTTACACTGTTCTACATGCCGTACACTGACTACTTTACACTTTTCTACAAGCTGTATACTGACTACTTTACACTGTTCTACAAGCTGTACACTGAGTACACTGTTCTACAAGCTGTACACTGACTACACTGTTCTACAAGCAGTACACTGACTACACTGTTCTACAAGCTGTACACTGACTACACTGTTCTACAAGCTGTACACTGACTACTTTACACTGTTCTACAAGCCGTACACTACTTTACACTGTTCTACAAGCCGTACACTGACTACTTTACACTGTTCTACAAGCTGTACACTGACTACACTGTTCTACAAGCCGTACACTGACTACTTTACACTGTTCTACAAGCCGTACACTGACTACTTTACACTGTTCTACAAGCTGTACACTGACTACTTTACACTGTTCTAAAAGCTGTTCACTGACTACTTTACACTGTTCTACAAGCTGTACACTGACTACACTGTTCTACAAGCTGTACACTGACTACTTTACACTGTTCTACAAGCTGTACACTGACTACACTGTTCTACAAGCTGTACACTGACTACTTTACACTGTTCTACAAGCTGTACACTGACTACACTGTTCTACAAGCTGTACACTGACTACTTTACACTGTTCTACAAACTGTACACTACTTTACACTGTTCTACAAGCTGTACACTGACTACACTGTTCTACAAGCTATACACTGACTACTTTACACTGTTCTAAAAGCTGTACACTGACTACACTGTTCTACAAGCTGTACACTGACTACACTTTTCTACAAGCTGTACACTGACTACTTTACACTGTTCTACAAGCCGTACACTGACTTCACTGTTCTACAAGCTGTACGCTGACTACTTTACACTGTTCTAAAAGCTGTACACTGACTACACTGTTCTACAAGCTGTACACTGACTACACTTTTCTACAAGCTGTACACTGACTACTTTACACTGTTCTACAAGCTGTACACTGACTACACTGTTCTACAAGCTGTACACTGACTACTTTACACTGTTCTACAAGCCGTACACTGACTACTTTACACTGTTCTACAAGCCGTACACTGACTAATTTACACTGTTCTACAAGCTGTACACTGACTACTTTACACTGTTCTACAAGCTGTACACTGACTACTTTACACTGTTCTACAAGCCGTACACTGACTAATTTACACTGTTCTATAAGCTGTACACTGACTACTTTACACTGTTCTACAGGCTGTACACTGACTACACTGTTCTGAAAGCTGTACACTGACTACACTGTTCTACAAGCTGTACACTGACTACTTTACACTATTCTACAAGCTGTACACTGACTACACTGTTCTACAAGCTGTACACTGACTACTTTACACTTTTCTACAAGCTGTACACTGACTACACTGTTCTACAAGCTGTACACTGACTACTTTACACTGTTCTACAAGCTGTACACTGACTACTTTACACTGTTCTACAAGCTGTACACTGACTACACTGTTCTACAAGCTGTACACTGACTACTTTACACTGTTCTACAAGCTGTACACTGACTACACTGTTCTACAAGCCGTACACTGACTACTTTACACTGTTCTACAAGCCGTACACTGACTACTTTACACTGTTCTACAAGCTGTACACTGACTACTTTACACTGTTCTACAAGCTGTTCACTGACTACTTTACACTGTTCTACAAGCTGTACACTGACTACACTGTTCTACAAGCTGTACACTGACTACTTTACACTGTTCTACAAGCTGTACACTGACTACACTGTTCTACAAGCTGTACACTGACTACTTTACACTGTTCTACAAGTTGTACACTGAATACACTGTTCTACAAGCCGTACACTGACTAATTTACACTGTTCTACAAGCTGTACACTGACTACTTTACACTGTTCTACAAGCTGTACACTGACTACACTGTTCTACAAGCTGTACACTGACTACTTTACACTGTTCTACAAGCTGTACACTGACTACACTGTTCTACAAGCTGTACACTGACTACACTGTTCTACAAGCTGTACACTGACTACTTTACACTGTTCTACAAGCTGTACACTGACTACACTGTTCTACAAGCTGTACACTGACTACTTTACACTGTTCTACAAGCTGTACACTGACTACACTGTTCTACAAGCTGTACACTGACTACACTGTTCTACAAGCTGTACACTGACTACTTTACACTGTTCTACAAGCTGTACACTGACTACACTGTTCTACAAGCTGTACACTGACTACACTGTTCTACAAGCTGTACACTGACTACTTTACACTGTTCTACAAGCTGTACACTGACTACTTTACACTGTTCTACAAGCTGTACACTGACTACACTGTTCTACAAGCTGTACACTGACTACACTATTCTACAAGCTGCACACTGACTAATTTACACTGTTCTACAAGCTGTACATTGACTACTTTACACTGTTCTACAAGCTGTACACTGACTACTTTACACTGTTCTACAAGCTGTACACTGACTACTTTACACTGTTCTACAAGCCGTACACTGACTACTTTACACTGTTCTACAAGCTGTATACTGACTACTTTACACTGTTCTACAAGCTGTACACTGACTACACTGTTCTACAAGCTGTACACTGACTACACTGTTCTACAAGCAGTACACTGACTACACTGTTCTACAAGCTGTACACTGACTACACTGTTCTACAAGCTGTACACTGACTACTTTACACTGTTCTACAAGCCGTACACTGAGTACTTTACACTGTTCTACAAGCTGTACACTGACTACACTGTTCTACAAGCCGTACACTGACTACTTTACACTGTTCTACAAGCCGTACACTGACTACTTTACACTGTTCTACAAGCTGTACACTGACTACTTTACACTGTTCTACAAGCTGTTCACTGAGTACTTTACACTGTTCTACAAGCTGTACACTGACTACACTGTTCTACAAGCCGTACACTGACTACTTTACACTGTTCTACAAGCCGTACACTGACTACTTTACACTGTTCTACAAGCTGTACACTGACTACTTTACACTGTTCTACAAGCTGTTCACTGACTACTTTACACTGTTCTACAAGCTGTACACTGACTACACTGTTCTACAAGCCGTACACTGACTACTTTACACTGTTCTACAAGCCGTACACTGACTACTTTACACTGTTCTACAAGCTGTACACTGACTACTTTACACTGTTCTACAAGCTGTTCACTGACTACTTTACACTGTTCTACAAGCTGTACACTGACTACACTCTTCTACAAGCTGTACACTGACTACTTTACACTGTTCTACAAGTTGTACACTGAATACACTGTTCTACAAGCCGTACACTGACTAATTTACACTGTTCTACAAGCTGTACACTGACTACTTTACACTGTTCTACAAGCTGTACACTGACTACACTGTTCTACAAGCTGTACACTGACTACTTTACACTGTTCTACAAGCTGTACACTGACTACACTGTTCTACAAGCTGTACACTGACTACTTTACACTGTTCTACAAGCTGTACACTGACTACACTGTTCTACAAGCTGTACACTGACTACTTTACACTGTTCTACAAGCTGTACACTGACTACACTGTTCTACAAGCTGTACACTGACTACACTGTTCTACAAGCTGTACACTGACTACTTTACACTGTTCTACAAGCCGTACACTGACTACTTTACACTGTTCTACAAGCCGTACACTGACTACTTTACACTGTTCTACAAGCTGTACACTGACTACTTTACACTGTTCTACAAGCTGTACACTGACTACACTGTTCTACAAGCTGTACACTGACTACTTTACACTGTTCTACAAGCTGTACACTGACTACACTGTTCTACAAGCCGTACACTGACTAATTTACACTGTTCTACAAGCCGTACACTGACTACTTTACACTGTTCTACAAGCTGTCCACTGACTACTTTACACTGTTCTACAAGCTGTACACTGACTACACTGTTCTACAAGCTGTACACTGACTACACTATTCTAAAAGCTACACACTGACTAATTTACACTGTTCTACAAGCTGTACATTGACTACTTTACACTGTTCTACAAGCTGTACACTGACTACTTTACACTGTTCTACAAGCTGTACACTGACTACTTTACACTGTTCTACAAGCCGTACACTGACTACTTTACACTTTTCTACAAGCTGTATACTGACTACTTTACACTGTTCTACAAGCTGTACACTGAGTACACTGTTCTACAAGCTGTACACTGACTACACTGTTCTACAAGCAGTACACTGACTACACTGTTCTACAAGCTGTACACTGACTACACTGTTCTACAAGCTGTACACTGACTACTTTACACTGTTCTACAAGCCGTACACTGACTACTTTACACTGTTCTACAAGCTGTACACTGACTACACTGTTCTACAAGCCGTACACTGACTACTTTACACTGTTCTACAAGCCGTACACTGACTACTTTACACTGTTCTACAAGCTGTACACTGACTACTTTACACTGTTCTACAAGCTGTTCACTGACTACTTTACACTGTTCTACAAGCTGTACACTGACTACACTCTTCTACAAGCTGTACACTGACTACTTTAAACTGTTCTACAAGCTGTACACTGACTACACTGTTCTACAAGCTGTACACTGACTACTTTACACTGGTATACAAGTTGTACACTGAATACACTGTTCTACAAGCCGTACACTGACTAATTTACACTGTTCTACAAGCTGTACACTGACTACTTTACACTGTTCTACAAGCTGTACACTGACTACACTGTTCTACAAGCTGTACACTGACTACTTTACACTGTTCTACAAGCTGTACACTGACTACACTGTTCTACAAGCTGTACACTGACTACTTTACACTGTTCTACAAGCCGTACACTGACTACTTTACACTGTTCTACAAGCTGTACACTGACTACTTTACACTGTTCTACAAGCTGTACACTGACTACACTGTTCTACAAGCTGTACACTGACTACTTTACACTGTTGTACAAGCTGTACACTGACTACACTGTTCTACAAGCTGTACACTGACTACTTTACACTGTTCTACAAGCTGTACACTGAGTACACTGTTCTACAAGCTGTACACTGACTACACTGTTCTACAAGCTGTACACTGACTACTTTACACTGTTCTACAAGCTGTACACTGACTACTTTACACTGTTCTACAGGCTGTACACTGACTACACTGTTCTACAAGCTGTACACTGACTACACTATTCTACAAGCTGCACACTGACTAATTTACACTGTTCTACAAGCTGTACATTGACTACTTTACACTGTTCTACAAGCTGTACACTGACTACTTTACACTGTTCTACAAGCTGTACACTGACTACTTTACACTGTTCTACAAGCCGTACACTGACTACTTTACACTGTTCTACAAGCTGTATACTGACTACTTTACACTGTTCTACAAGCTGTACACTGACTACACTGTTCTACAAGCTGTACACTGACTACACTGTTCTACAAGCAGTACACTGACTACACTGTTCTACAAGCTGTACACTGACTACACTGTTCTACAAGCTGTACACTGACTACTTTACACTGTTCTACAAGCCGTACACTGAGTACTTTACACTGTTCTACAAGCTGTACACTGACTACACTGTTCTACAAGCCGTACACTGACTACTTTACACTGTTCTACAAGCCGTACACTGACTACATTACACTGTTCTACAAGCTGTACACTGACTACTTTACACTGTTCTACAAGCTGTTCACTGACTACTTTACACTGTTCTACAAGCTGTACACTGACTACACTGTTCTACAAGCTGTACACTGACTACTTTACACTGTTCTACAAGCTGTACACTGACTACACTGTTCTACAAGCTGTACACTGACTACTTTACACTGTTCTAAAAGTTGTACACTGAATACACTGTTCTACAAGCCGTACACTGACTAATTTACACTGTTCTACAAGCTGTACACTGACTACACTGTTCTACAAGCTGTACACTGACTACTTTACACTGTTCTACAAGCCGTACACTGACTACTTTACACTGTTCTACAAGCTGTACACTGACTACTTTACACTGTTCTACAAGCTGTACACTGACTACACTGTTCTACAAGCTGTACACTGACTACACTGTTCTACAAGCTGTACACTGACTACTTTACACTGTTCTACAAGCTGTACACTGACTACACTGTTCTACAAGCCGTACACTGACTAATTTACACTGTTCTACAAGCCGTACACTGACTACTTTACACTGTTCTACAAGCTGTCCACTGACTACTTTACACTGTTCTACAAGCTGTACACTGACTACACTGTTCTACAAGCTGTACACTGACTACACTATTCTACAAGCTACACACTGACTAATTTACACTGTTCTACAAGCTGTACATTGACTACTTTACACTGTTCTACAAGCTGTACACTGACTACTTTACACTGTTCTACAAGCTGTACACTGACTACTTTACACTGTTCTACAAGCCGTACACTGACTACTTTACACTTTTCTACAAGCTGTATACTGACTACTTTACACTGTTCTACAAGCTGTACACTGAGTACACTGTTCTACAAGCTGTACACTGACTACACTGTTCTACAAGCAGTACACTGACTACACTGTTCTACAAGCTGTACACTGACTACACTGTTCTACAAGCTGTACACTGACTACTTTACACTGTTCTACAAGCCGTACACTACTTTACACTGTTCTACAAGCCGTACACTGACTACTTTACACTGTTCTACAAGCTGTACACTGACTACACTGTTCTACAAGCCGTACACTGACTACTTTACACTGTTCTACAAGCCGTACACTGACTACTTTACACTGTTCTACAAGCTGTACACTGACTACTTTACACTGTTCTACAAGCTGTTCACTGACTACTTTACACTGTTCTACAAGCTGTACACTGACTACACTCTTCTACAAGCTGTACACTGACTACTTTACACTGTTCTACAAGCTGTACACTGACTACACTCTTCTACAAGCTGTACACTGACTACTTTACACTGTTCTACAAGCTGTACACTGACTACTTTACACTGTTCTACAAGCTGTACACTGACTACACTGTTCTACAAGCTGTACACTGACTACTTTACACTGTTCTACAAGCTGTACACTGACTACACTGTTCTACAAGCTGTACACTGACTACTTTACACTGTTCTACAAACTGTACACTACTTTACACTGTTCTACAAGCTGTACACTGACTACACTGTTCTACAAGCTATACACTGACTACTTTACACTGTTCTAAAAGCTGTACACTGACTACACTGTTCTACAAGCTGTACACTGACTACACTTTTCTACAAGCTGTACACTGACTACTTTACACTGTTCTACAAGCCGTACACTGACTTCACTGTTCTACAAGCTGTACGCTGACTACTTTACACTGTTCTAAAAGCTGTACACTGACTACACTGTTCTACAAGCTGTACACTGACTACACTTTTCTACAAGCTGTACACTGACTACTTTACACTGTTCTACAAGCTGTACACTGACTACACTGTTCTACAAGCTGTACACTGACTACTTTACACTGTTCTACAAGCCGTACACTGACTACTTTACACTGTTCTACAAGCCGTACACTGACTAATTTACACTGTTCTACAAGCTGTACACTGACTACTTTACACTGTTCTACAAGCTGTACACTGACTACTTTACACTGTTCTACAAGCCGTACACTGACTAATTTACACTGTTCTATAAGCTGTACACTGACTACTTTACACTGTTCTACAGGCTGTACACTGACTACACTGTTCTGAAAGCTGTACACTGACTACACTGTTCTACAAGCTGTACACTGACTACTTTACACTATTCTACAAGCTGTACACTGACTACACTGTTCTACAAGCTGTACACTGACTACTTTACACTTTTCTACAAGCTGTACACTGACTACACTGTTCTACAAGCTGTACACTGACTACTTTACACTGTTCTACAAGCTGTACACTGACTACTTTACACTGTTCTACAAGCTGTACACTGACTACACTGTTCTACAAGCTGTACACTGACTACTTTACACTGTTCTACAAGCTGTACACTGACTACACTGTTCTACAAGCCGTACACTGACTACTTTACACTGTTCTACAAGCCGTACACTGACTACTTTACACTGTTCTACAAGCTGTACACTGACTACTTTACACTGTTCTACAAGCTGTTCACTGACTACTTTACACTGTTCTACAAGCTGTACACTGACTACACTGTTCTACAAGCTGTACACTGACTACTTTACACTGTTCTACAAGCTGTACACTGACTACACTGTTCTACAAGCTGTACACTGACTACTTTACACTGTTCTACAAGTTGTACACTGAATACACTGTTCTACAAGCCGTACACTGACTAATTTACACTGTTCTACAAGCTGTACACTGACTACTTTACACTGTTCTACAAGCTGTACACTGACTACACTGTTCTACAAGCTGTACACTGACTACTTTACACTGTTCTACAAGCTGTACACTGACTACACTGTTCTACAAGCTGTACACTGACTACACTGTTCTACAAGCTGTACACTGACTACTTTACACTGTTCTACAAGCTGTACACTGACTACACTGTTCTACAAGCTGTACACTGACTACTTTACACTGTTCTACAAGCTGTACACTGACTACACTGTTCTACAAGCTGTACACTGACTACACTGTTCTACAAGCTGTACACTGACTACTTTACACTGTTCTACAAGCTGTACACTGACTACTTTACACTGTTCTACAAGCCGTACACTGACTACTTTACACTTTTCTACAAGCTGTATACTGACTACTTTACACTGTTCTACAAGCTGTACACTGAGTACACTGTTCTACAAGCTGTACACTGACTACACTGTTCTACAAGCAGTACACTGACTACACTGTTCTACAAGCTGTACACTGACTACACTGTTCTACAAGCTGTACACTGACTACTTTACACTGTTCTACAAGCCGTACACTGACTACTTTACACTGTTCTACAAGCTGTACACTGACTACACTGTTCTACAAGCCGTACACTGACTACTTTACACTGTTCTACAAGCCGTACACTGACTACTTTACACTGTTCTACAAGCTGTACACTGACTACTTTACACTGTTCTACAAGCTGTTCACTGACTACTTTACACTGTTCTACAAGCTGTACACTGACTACACTCTTCTACAAGCTGTACACTGACTACTTTAAACTGTTCTACAAGCTGTACACTGACTACACTGTTCTACAAGCTGTACACTGACTACTTTACACTGGTCTACAAGTTGTACACTGAATACACTGTTCTACAAGCCGTACACTGACTAATTTACACTGTTCTACAAGCTGTACACTGACTACTTTACACTGTTCTACAAGCTGTACACTGACTACACTGTTCTACAAGCTGTACACTGACTACTTTACACTGTTCTACAAGCTGTACACTGACTACACTGTTCTACAAGCTGTACACTGACTACTTTACACTGTTCTACAAGCCGTACACTGACTACTTTACACTGTTCTACAAGCTGTACACTGACTACTTTACACTGTTCTACAAGCTGTACACTGACTACACTGTTCTACAAGCTGTACACTGACTACTTTACACTGTTGTACAAGCTGTACACTGACTACACTGTTCTACAAGCTGTACACTGACTACTTTACACTGTTCTACAAGCTGTACACTGACTACACTGTTCTACAAGCTGTACACTGACTACACTGTTCTACAAGCTGTACACTGACTACTTTACACTGTTCTACAAGCTGTACACTGACTACTTTACACTGTTCTACAGGCTGTACACTGACTACACTGTTCTACAAGCTGTACACTGACTACACTATTCTACAAGCTGCACACTGACTAATTTACACTGTTCTACAAGCTGTACATTGACTACTTTACACTGTTCTACAAGCTGTACACTGACTACTTTACACTGTTCTACAAGCTGTACACTGACTACTTTACACTGTTCTACAAGCCGTACACTGACTACTTTACACTGTTCTACAAGCTGTATACTGACTACTTTACACTGTTCTACAAGCTGTACACTGACTACACTGTTCTACAAGCTGTACACTGACTACACTGTTCTACAAGCAGTACACTGACTACACTGTTCTACAAGCTGTACACTGACTACACTGTTCTACAAGCTGTACACTGACTACTTTACACTGTTCTACAAGCCGTACACTGAGTACTTTACACTGTTCTACAAGCTGTACACTGACTACACTGTTCTACAAGCCGTACACTGACTACTTTACACTGTTCTACAAGCCGTACACTGACTACATTACACTGTTCTACAAGCTGTACACTGACTACTTTACACTGTTCTACAAGCTGTTCACTGACTACTTTACACTGTTCTACAAGCTGTACACTGACTACACTGTTCTACAAGCTGTACACTGACTACTTTACACTGTTCTACAAGCTGTACACTGACTACACTGTTCTACAAGCTGTACACTGACTACTTTACACTGTTCTAAAAGTTGTACACTGAATACACTGTTCTACAAGCCGTACACTGACTAATTTACACTGTTCTACAAGCTGTACACTGACTACACTGTTCTACAAGCTGTACACTGACTACTTTACACTGTTCTACAAGCCGTACACTGACTACTTTACACTGTTCTACAAGCTGTACACTGACTACTTTACACTGTTCTACAAGCTGTACACTGACTACACTGTTCTACAAGCTGTACACTGACTACTTTACACTGTTCTACAAGCTGTACACTGACTACACTGTTCTACAAGCCGTACACTGACTAATTTACACTGTTCTACAAGCCGTACACTGACTACTTTACACTGTTCTACAAGCTGTCCACTGACTACTTTACACTGTTCTACAAGCTGTACACTGACTACACTGTTCTACAAGCTGTACACTGACTACACTATTCTACAAGCTTCACACTGACTAATTTACACTGTTCTACAAGCTGTACATTGACTACTTTACACTGTTCTACAAGCTGTACACTGACTACTTTACACTGTTCTACAAGCTGTATACTGACTACTTTACACTGTTCTACAAGCTGTACACTGAGTACACTGTTCTACAAGCTGTACACTGACTACACTGTTCTACAAGCAGTACACTGACTACACTGTTCTACAAGCTGTACACTGACTACACTGTTCTACAAGCTGTACACTGACTACTTTACACTGTTCTACAAGCCGTACACTGACTACTTTACACTGTTCTACAAGCCGTACACTGACTACTTTACACTGTTCTACAAGCTGTACACTGACTACACTGTTCTACAAGCCGTACACTGACTACTTTACACTGTTCTACAAGCCGTACACTGACTACTTTACACTGTTCTACAAGCTGTACACTGACTACTTTACACTGTTCTACAAGCTGTTCACTGACTACTTTACACTGTTCTACAAGCTGTACACTGACTACACTCTTCTACAAGCTGTACACTGACTACTTTACACTGTTCTACAAGCTGTACACTGACTACACTGTTCTACAAGCTGTACACTGACTACTTTACACTGTTCTACAAGTTGTACACTGAATACACTGTTCTACAAGCCGTACACTGACTAATTTACACTGTTCTACAAGCTGTACACTGACTACTTTACACTGTTCTACAAGCTGTACACTGACTACACTGTTCTACAAGCTGTACACTGACTACTTTACACTGTTCTACAAGCTGTACACTGACTACACTGTTCTACAAGCTGTACACTGACTACACTGTTCTACAAGCTGTACACTGACTACTTTACACTGTTCTACAAGCCGTACACTGACTACTTTACACTGTTCTACAAGCTGTACACTGACTACACTGTTCTACAAGCCGTACACTGACTACTTTACACTGTTCTACAAGCCGTACACTGACTACTTTACACTGTTCTACAAGCTGTACACTGACTACTTTACACTGTTCTACAAGCTGTTCACTGACTACTTTACACTGTTCTACAAGCTGTACACTGACTACACTCTTCTACAAGCTGTACACTGACTACTTTAAACTGTTCTACAAGCTGTACACTGACTACACTGTTCTACAAGCTGTACACTGACTACTTTACACTGTTCTACAAGTTGTACACTGAATACACTGTTCTACAAGCCGTACACTGACTAATTTACACTGTTCTACAAGCTGTACACTGACTACTTTACACTGTTCTACAAGCTGTACACTGACTACACTGTTCTACAAGCTGTACACTGACTACTTTACACTGTTCTACAAGCTGTACACTGACTACACTGTTCTACAAGCTGTACACTGACTACTTTACACTGTTCTACAAGCCGTACACTGACTACTTTACACTGTTCTACAAGCTGTACACTGACTACTTTACACTGTTCTACAAGCTGTACACTGACTACACTGTTCTACAAGCTGTACACTGACTACTTTACACTGTTGTACAAGCTGTACACTGACTACACTGTTCTACAAGCTGTACACTGACTACACTGTTCTACAAGCTGTACACTGACTACTTTACACTGTTCTACAAGCCGTACACTGAGTACTTTACACTGTTCTACAAGCTGTACACTGACTACACTGTTCTACAAGCCGTACACTGACTACTTTACACTGTTCTACAAGCCGTACACTGACTACATTACACTGTTCTACAAGCTGTACACTGACTACTTTACACTGTTCTACAAGCTGTTCACTGACTACTTTACACTGTTCTACAAGCTGTACACTGACTACACTGTTCTACAAGCTGTACACTGACTACTTTACACTGTTCTACAAGCTGTACACTGACTACACTGTTCTACAAGCTGTACACTGACTACTTTACACTGTTCTAAAAGTTGTACACTGAATACACTGTTCTACAAGCCGTACACTGACTAATTTACACTGTTCTACAAGCTGTACACTGACTACACTGTTCTACAAGCTGTACACTGACTACTTTACACTGTTCTACAAGCCGTACACTGACTACTTTACACTGTTCTACAAGCTGTACACTGACTACTTTACACTGTTCTACAAGTTGTACACTGACTACACTGTTCTACAAGCTGTACACTGACTACTTTACACTGTTCTACAAGCTGTACACTGACTACACTGTTCTACAAGCCGTACACTGACTAATTTACACTGTTCTACAAGCCGTACACTGACTACTTTACACTGTTCTACAAGCTGTCCACTGACTACTTTACACTGTTCTACAAGCTGTACACTGACTACACTGTTCTACAAGCTGTACACTGACTACACTATTCTACAAGCTTCACACTGACTAATTTACACTGTTCTACAAGCTGTACATTGACTACTTTACACTGTTCTACAAGCTGTACACTGACTACTTTACACTGTTCTACAAGCTGTATACTGACTACTTTACACTGTTCTACAAGCTGTACACTGACTACACTGTTCTACAAGCTGTACACTGACTACACTGTTCTACAAGCAGTACACTGACTACACTGTTCTACAAGCTGTACACTGACTACACTGTTCTACAAGCTGTACACTGACTACTTTACACTGTTCTACAAGCCGTACACTGACTACTTTACACTGTTCTACAAGCCGTACACTGACTACTTTACACTGTTCTACAAGCTGTACACTGACTACACTGTTCTACAAGCCGTACACTGACTACTTTACACTGTTCTACAAGCCGTACACTGACTACTTTACACTGTTCTACAAGCTGTACACTGACTACTTTACACTGTTCTACAAGCTGTTCACTGACTACTTTACACTGTTCTACAAGCTGTACACTGACTACACTCTTCTACAAGCTGTACACTGACTACTTTACACTGTTCTACAAGCTGTACACTGACTACACTGTTCTACAAGCTGTACACTGACTACTTTACACTGTTCTACAAGTTGTACACTGAATACACTGTTCTACAAGCCGTACACTGACTAATTTACACTGTTCTACAAGCTGTACACTGACTACTTTACACTGTTCTACAAGCTGTACACTGACTACACTGTTCTACAAGCTGTACACTGACTACTTTACACTGTTCTACAAGCTGTACACTGACTACACTGTTCTACAAGCTGTACACTGACTACACTGTTCTACAAGCTGTACACTGACTACTTTACACTGTTCTACAAGCCGTACACTGACTACTTTACACTGTTCTACAAGCTGTACACTGACTACACTGTTCTACAAGCCGTACACTGACTACTTTACACTGTTCTACAAGCCGTACACTGACTACTTTACACTGTTCTACAAGCTGTACACTGACTACTTTACACTGTTCTACAAGCTGTTCACTGACTACTTTACACTGTTCTACAAGCTGTACACTGACTACACTCTTCTACAAGCTGTACACTGACTACTTTAAACTGTTCTACAAGCTGTACACTGACTACACTGTTCTACAAGCTGTACACTGACTACTTTACACTGTTCTACAAGTTGTACACTGAATACACTGTTCTACAAGCCGTACACTGACTAATTTACACTGTTCTACAAGCTGTACACTGACTACTTTACACTGTTCTACAAGCTGTACACTGACTACACTGTTCTACAAGCTGTACACTGACTACTTTACACTGTTCTACAAGCTGTACACTGACTACACTGTTCTACAAGCTGTACACTGACTACTTTACACTGTTCTACAAGCCGTACACTGACTACTTTACACTGTTCTACAAGCTGTACACTGACTACTTTACACTGTTCTACAAGCTGTACACTGACTACACTGTTCTACAAGCTGTACACTGACTACTTTACACTGTTGTACAAGCTGTACACTGACTACACTGTTCTACAAGCTGTACACTGACTACTTTACACTGTTCTACAAGCTGTACACTGACTACACTGTTCTACAAGCTGTACACTGACTACACTGTTCTACAAGCTGTACACTGACTACTTTACACTGTTCTACAAGCTGTACACTGACTACTTTACACTGTTCTACAGGCTGTACACTGACTATACTGTTCTACAAGCTGTACACTGACTACACTATTCTACAAGCTGCACACTGACTAATTTACACTGGTCTACAAGTTGTACACTGAATACACTGTTCTACAAGCCGTACACTGACTAATTTACACTGTTCTACAAGCTGTACACTGACTACTTTACACTGTTCTACAAGCTGTACACTGACTACACTGTTCTACAAGCTGTACACTGACTACTTTACACTGTTCTACAAGCTGTACACTGACTACACTGTTCTACAAGCTGTACACTGACTACTTTACACTGTTCTACAAGCCGTACACTGACTACTTTACACTGTTCTACAAGCTGTACACTGACTACTTTACACTGTTCTACAAGCTGTACACTGACTACACTGTTCTACAAGCTGTACACTGACTACTTTACACTGTTGTACAAGCTGTACACTGACTACACTGTTCTACAAGCTGTACACTGACTACTTTACACTGTTCTACAAGCTGTACACTGACTACACTGTTCTACAAGCTGTACACTGACTACACTGTTCTACAAGCTGTACACTGACTACTTTACACTGTTCTACAAGCTGTACACTGACTACTTTACACTGTTCTACAGGCTGTACACTGACTACACTGTTCTACAAGCTGTACACTGACTACACTATTCTACAAGCTGCACACTGACTAATTTACACTGTTCTACAAGCTGTACATTGACTACTTTACACTGTTCTACAAGCTGTACACTGACTACTTTACACTGTTCTACAAGCTGTACACTGACTACTTTACACTGTTCTACAAGCCGTACACTGACTACTTTACACTGTTCTACAAGCTGTATACTGACTACTTTACACTGTTCTACAAGCTGTACACTGACTACACTGTTCTACAAGCTGTACACTGACTACACTGTTCTACAAGCAGTACACTGACTACACTGTTCTACAAGCTGTACACTGACTACACTGTTCTACAAGCTGTACACTGACTACTTTACACTGTTCTACAAGCCGTACACTGAGTACTTTACACTGTTCTACAAGCTGTACACTGACTACACTGTTCTACAAGCCGTACACTGACTACTTTACACTGTTCTACAAGCCGTACACTGACTACATTACACTGTTCTACAAGCTGTACACTGACTACTTTACACTGTTCTACAAGCTGTTCACTGACTACTTTACACTGTTCTACAAGCTGTACACTGACTACACTGTTCTACAAGCTGTACACTGACTACTTTACACTGTTCTACAAGCTGTACACTGACTACACTGTTCTACAAGCTGTACACTGACTACTTTACACTGTTCTAAAAGTTGTACACTGAATACACTGTTCTACAAGCCGTACACTGACTAATTTACACTGTTCTACAAGCTGTACACTGACTACACTGTTCTACAAGCTGTACACTGACTACTTTACACTGTTCTACAAGCTGTACACTGACTACACTGTTCTACAAGCCGTACACTGACTAATTTACACTGTTCTACAAGCCGTACACTGACTACTTTACACTGTTCTACAAGCTGTCCACTGACTACTTTACACTGTTCTACAAGCTGTACACTGACTACACTGTTCTACAAGCTGTACACTGACTACTTTACACTGTTCTACAAGCTGTACACTGACTACACTCTTCTACAAGCTGTACACTGACTACTTTACACTGTTCTACAAGCTGTACACTGACTACACTGTTCTACAAGCTGTACACTGACTACTTTACACTGTTCTACAAGTTGTACACTGAATACACTGTTCTACAAGCCGTACACTGACTAATTTACACTGTTCTACAAGCTGTACACTGACTACTTTACACTGTTCTACAAGCTGTACACTGACTACACTGTTCTACAAGCTGTACACTGACTACTTTACACTGTTCTACAAGCTGTACACTGACTACACTGTTCTACAAGCTGTACACTGACTACTTTACACTGTTCTACAAGCCGTACACTGACTACTTTACACTGTTCTACAAGCTGTACACTGACTACTTTACACTGTTCTACAAGCTGTACACTGACTACACTGTTCTACAAGCTGTACACTGACTACTTTACACTGTTGTACAAGCTGTACACTGACTACACTGTTCTACAAGCTGTACACTGACTACTTTACACTGTTCTACAAGCTGTATACTGACTACTTTACACTGTTCTACAAGCCGTACACTGACTTCACTGTTCTACAAGCTGTACACTGACTACACTGTTCTACAAGCTGTACACTGACTACACTGTTCTACAAGCTGTACACTGACTACTTTACACTGTTCTACAGGCTGTACACTGACTACTTTACACTGTTCTACAAGCTGTACACTGACTACACTGTTCTACAAGCTGTACACTGACTACTTTACACTGTTCTACAAGCTGTACACTGACTACACTGTTCTACAAGCTGTACACTGACTACTTTACACTGTTCTACAAGCCGTACACTGACTACTTTACACTGTTCTACAAGCTGTACACTGACTACTTTACACTGTTCTACAAGCTGTACACTGACTACACTATTCTACAAGCTGTACACTGACTACTTTACACTGTTCTACAAGCAGTACACTGACTACACTGTTCATCAAGCTGTACACTGACTACTTTACACTGTTCTACAAGCTTTACACTGACTACACTTTTCTACAAGCCGTACACTGACTAATTTACACTGTTCTACAAGCTGTACACTGACTACTTTACACTGTTCTACAAGCTGTACACTGACTACACTGTTCTACAAGCTGTACACTGACTACTTTACACTGTTCTACAAGCCGTACACTGACTACTTTACACTGTTCTACAAGCTGTACACTGACTACTTTACACTGTTCTACAAGCTGTACACTGACTACACTATTCTACAAGCTGTACACTGACTATTTTACACTGTTCTACAAGCAGTACACTGACTACACTGTTCATCAAGCTGTACACTGACTACTTTAGACTGTTCTACAAGCTGTACACTGACTACACTTTTCTACAAGCCGTACACTGACTAATTTACACTGTTCTACAAGCTGTACACTGACTACTTTACACTGTTCTACATGCTGTACACTGACTACACTGTTCTACAAGCTGTACACTGACTACTTTACACTGTTCTACAAGCTGTACACTGACTACACTGTTCTACAAGCTGTACACTGACTATTTTACGCTGTTCTACAAGCCGTACACTGACTACTTTACACTGTTCTACAAGCTGTACACTGACTACTTTACACTGTTCTACAAGCTGTACACTGACTACACTGTTCTACAAGCTGTACACTGACTACTTTACACTGTTGTACAAGCTGTACACTGACTACACTGTTCTACAAGCTGTACACTGACTACTTTACACTGTTCTACAAGCTGTACACTGACTACACTGTTCTACAAGCTGTACACTGACTACTTTACACTGTTCTACAAGCTGTACACTGACTACACTGTTCTACAAGCCGTACACTGACTAATTTACACTGTTCTACAAGCCGTACACTGACTACTTTACACTGTTCTACAAGCTGTACACTGACTACTTTACACTGTTCTACAAGCTGTACACTGACTACACTGTTCTACAAGCTGTACACTGACTACACTATTCTACAAGCTGCACACTGACTAATTTACACTGTTCTACAAGCTGTACATTGACTACTTTACACTGTTCTACAAGCTGTACACTGACTACTTTACACTGTTCTACAAGCTGTACACTGACTACTTTACACTGTTCTACAAGCTGTACACTGACTATTTTACACTGTTCTACAAGCTGTACACTGACTACTTTACACTGTTCTACAAGCTGTACACTGACTACACTGTTCTACAAGCTGTACACTGACTACACTGTTCTACAAGCAGTACACTGACTACACTGTTCTACAAGCTGTACACTGACTACACTGTTCTACAAGCTGTACACTGACTACTTTACACTGTTCTACAAGCCGTACACTGACTACTTTACACTGTTCTACAAGCTGTACACTGACTACTTTACACTGTTCTACAAGCTGTACACTAACTACACTGTTCTACAAGCTGTACACTGACTACTTTACACTGTTCTACAAGCTGTACACTGACTACACTGTTCTACAAGCCGTACACTGACTAATTTACACTGTTCTACAAGCTGTACACTGACTACTTTACACTGTTCTACAAGCTGTACACTGACTACACTGTTCTACAAGCTGTACACTGACTACACTGTTCTACAAGCTGTACACTGACTACTTTACACTGTTCTACAAGCTGTACACTGACTACTTTACACTGTTCTACAAGCTGTACACTGACTACTTTACACTGTTCTACAAGCTGTACACTGACTACTTTACACTGTTCTACAAGCTGTACACTGACTAATTTACACTGTTCTACAAGCTGTACACTGACTACACTGTTCTACCAGCTGTACACTGACTACACTGTTCTACAAGTTGTACACTGACTACACTGTTCTACAAGTTGTACACTGACTACTTTAAACTGTTCTACAAGCTGTACACTGACTACACTGTTCTAAAAGCCGTACACTGACTACTTTACACTGTTCTACAAGCTGTACACTGACTAATTTACACTGTTCTACAAGCTGTACACTGACTACACTGTTCTACAAGCTGTACACTGACTACTTTACACTGTTCTACAAGCTGTACACTGACTACACTGTTCTACGAGCTGTACACTGACTACTTTACACTGTTCTACGTGCTGTACACTGACTACACTGTTCTACAAGCTGTACACTGACTACTTTACATTGTTCTACAAGCCGTACACTGACTACTTTACACTGTTCTACAAGCTGTACACTGACTACACTGTTCTACAAGCTGTACACTGACTACTTTACACTGTTCTACAAGCTGTACACTGACTACTTTACACTGTTCTACAAGCTTTACACTGACTACACTGTTCTACAAGCTGTACACTGACCACTTTACACTGTTCTATAAGCTGTACACTGACTACACTGTTCTACAAGCTGTACACTGACTAATTTACACTGTTCTACAAGCCGTACACTGACTACTTTACACTGTTCTACAAGCTGTACACTGACTTCACTGTTCTACAAGCTGTACACTGACTACTTTACACTGTTCTACAAGCTGTACACTGACTACACTGTTCTACAAGCTGTACACTGACTAATTTACACTGTTCTACAAGCTGTACACTGATTTCTTTACACTGTTCTACAAGCTGTACACTGACTACACTGTTCTACAAGATGTACACTGACTACTTTACACTGTTCTACAAGCCGTACACTGACTACACTGTTCTACAAGCTGTACACTGACTAATTTACACTGTTCTACAAGCCGTACTCTGACTACTTTACACTGTTCTACAAGCTGTACACTGACTTCACTGTTCTACAAGCTGTACACTGACTACTTTACACTGTTCTACAAGCTGTACACTGACTACACTGTTCTACAAGCTGTACACTGACTACTTTACACTGTTCTACAAGCCGTACACTGACTACTTTACACTGTTCTACAAGCTGTACACTGACTTCACTGTTCTACAAGCTGTACACTGACTACTTTACACTGTTCTACAAGCTGTACACTGACTACACTGTTCTACAAGCCGTACACTGACTACTTTACACTGTTCTACAAGCTGTACACTGACTACACTGTTCTACAAGCTGTACACTGACTACTTTACACTGTTCTACAAGCCGTACACTGACTACTTTACACTGTTCTACAAGCTGTACACTGACTTCACTGTTCTACAAGCTGTACACTGACTATTTTACACTGTTCTACAAGCTGTACACTGACTACACTGTTCTACAAGCCGTACACTGACTACTTTACACTGTTCTACAAGCTGTACACTGACTACACTGTTCTACAAGCTGTACACTGACTACTTTACACTGTTCTACAAGCTGTACACTGACTACTTTACACTGTTCTACAAGCTGTACACTGACTACTTTACACTGTTATACACGCTGTACACTGACTAATTTTATACTGTATCAAAGTGTCATATGTTCAGTGTTGTCCCATGAAAAGATTTAATATATATATATATATATATATATATATATATTCTTGTAGGTTGTCACAGGTATCTGGAGCCTTGCTGACAGAAGTCCATCCCACAGCTGCCAGAGGGTACGTCGAGGAGGATCCATACAGCGAACACAATGATCAAGGTGGTCCCACTGATGCTCAGTTGGGTTCAAGTCTGGGGAATTAGATGGTCAGGGTAGTTACATATATGTCATGTGGTATAACAATGTACTAGTCTACAAGAAAAGTAGATGTGAGTTCAGCATCAATCTACCTCCCTTTCCTCACCAACAGCATCTCCAGTGGAGGAAAGTAATTCCAATATTAACTCTTGTTCTGCTTTTTCTGTTTCTGTTTTTGGTTTGAGTGGTCAGTGGTGGTAATAATAGTCACTTGCCAAGAGCTTTAGCCACTGTTATGTTTACTCTACCATCAATTGCCTGCCTATATCTAAAAGCATCTCATCTGAAGCAGAACCTTCAACATGATTGACAAGAAGTTAGAATGCGTAGTCGGGGCAGCAGCTAACTTCAGCAGATCTCTTTGGAACACAATACATAGACATCTTTCACATTCAAAAACTGTTATTTCTTCATACTTTGTTGATAATTTCAGTTTATTACTAAACCAACTAAACCTTTTACAAATTGCTCCTTTAATATAATACAATAATAATTTCAACCGTCCAGAGTAATTTAGATTTTTTATTTAAAAGCAGGTTTTTACTAGAAATCTAAAAAAAACTACTTCTCTCTTTTTTGGAGAAACATTCTACTAGAATATCTGTCCCTTCACTCGAGTAGGCCGCAGGTTTTGCGTGCTGTGTCCAGCACTGCTGAATACCTTCAGGTTACTTCTGTTTTTTGTGTGTGATTTATGGTGGTGACTGAGCAGACGAGGTGTGTGTGCGTGTTGTTAGAGCCTTTGTTAATCTTTTTAAGTGACAGCTCGGCCGACCAGTTCCTTTGGTTTAAACCTGCAGAACCAGATTGTCAGGGGCCACTCCCCTGGAGACCTGCCATAGCAATAGTCTCTATAGCGATAGAGTCTCCCTGCTGTATTCTGATTGGAGCAGGAGAATCCTTGTTTGTTCTAATGTATGTTTTGATTCGCCGGTCGACACTCTGTCCACTCACTCTCTGCTGACTGTTCCCCGAGTGCCAAGTGCGAAACTGAAAATTTTAGCAAATGAGTGGCTTCACTCTGCGCTACGACAGAGAATCTTTTTATTGTTCTTCGATTCCTTATTTGTATATATTTTACATAACTAGTACCGTTCATAACAAAGTGCTGCTGAGAGAGAGAGAGAGAGAGAGAGAGAGAGAGAGAGAGAGAGAGAGAGAGAGAGAGAGAGGCATGGGAGAGGAAAAACTGAAAAAGAGAAGAACAAAAATGTATAGATAAGTAAAGAGAGGAGAAATAGGAACCTAGAGAGAAAGAGAGAGAGAGAGGAGCAAAGCGAGGACAGATAGAAGTAAAGAGGAGACAGAAAGAGAGAGAGAGAGAGAGAGAGAGAGAGAATAAAAGAAACAAAATTATATAGAGAACTAAAGAGAGGAAGAGGAACACAGTAAAAGACAGGAAGAAATATATATAGAGAAAAAGGTGCACAGAGAAAGAGGGGAAGAAAGAGATGAGCAGATAGAGAGACAGAAAGAACATAAATGTAGAGGTAAATGAATATATATATATATATATATATATATATATATATATATATATATATATATATATATATAGAGAGAGAGAGAGAGAGAGAGAGAGAGACAGAGAGAGAGAGAGAGAGAGACAGAGAGAGAGAGATATAAAGAAGAGAGGAGGAGATAAGAAGAAAGCAGAGGGAGAAAAGAATGAAGCAACAGGCAGGAGATGGAGAGCGACAGAATAATAAAAAAAAACATAAACCTCAAAATATACTGCAACCTGGACATGCAACACCACGTTACTGAGCCTGTAGAATATTTTAGTCAAGGAGAAAAGCTCTAAATATAAACAAACAATTTCTGCAATCATTTCATGTACTTCAAGTTTGTGTGTGTGCGTGTGTGTGTGTGTGTGACCTTTCGGCAGTGATCAGTCTCTCAGTGTTAGTAGTGTTTTATCACTCTTTGCTGTGTGATTTATTTTTCAGTCTGACTCAGCGTGGGTATGTGTGAGAGAAGGAATACACACGCTTTCTGTTTCCATATTGAACAAATAATAACACATTTAAATAAATATTTACACCCCTCACACGTCTAACCAAAGACAATCTCTCAGGAAAACTACACAAAACAATGTTTTCTTTGGAAGATTTTAGTAGAAGGTTAAAATTGTGTGGTTCTGTATGTGAGTGAGTCAACATAAGTTATGAGTCACGAGTGCAATACTATCTACAATATACACACACACACAAACACACAGGTCTGATACCCATATATTGTGCCTAGTATTATTGCCTCCTGGTCTTTTTACAGTGTCCACATACATTTCAGGAAATTTGATAATTAGATCCATAGAAATAATAAATGATTTAATATTTCATGTACTTATGTACAAAATTTGATCTCAGACTTCAAAACTTTGTTGATCTGTTTAATTTAATGCTTATGCACTGCATTTCAACTCCTAGGAAAAAATGATTCAGGTTAGAATATGAAGTCGGGGCAGCAGTGCTATGTCTTCATTTTCTCATGTCAATCTGATTGGGCTCTACAGGGACTCACTATCTTGAAGTACCAAGTGCTAATATGAGACATGACAGACCGGGTTATCCTGCTAACTTCAGTAGATTCTAGTAGATCTCATATACATCTGCATTTCAGCTCCTAGGGAAAATTTTTATTATATAATTATATTAAGTTGTTATTATTATATAATTATTATTATTATTTCTCCAGTTAAAATACTATCCCTTTTGATTCCAACCAAATCTAACAATAAAACAGGAGAATTACTGCATTATTCAAAAATAATCTTACTGATGTCATCAAATAACAGGAAACAAAAGATTACAGATATGTTGTTTTATCCCTCGAAATAATTTCCAACTAATGAAACCCTCTAAAAATCTGGATTTTGTAATGATATATGCAGGAAGGAGGTAAACCAGAATTAATCATGTTTGCAGCTTTGCTAAGTTGGCAGCTCCCATGCCTATTAACATTTACTAGCATAGTACAGATGTTAGGCTAGTATATTAAACTTAACTATGTCTTTAAAGGAGCAAACTGTAAGATAACACAGCCGGTCAAATTCATAAACTAAACATAAAGGGGGCAGCATATCAGCAGACAGTTGTGGTGTTCACACCTACTGTAAGAAACAAGGAAATGCACAGTCTCTCCTCCTCCCTCTTCACTCCTTACCAGTTTAGAAATATTAAAAATCATTTTGCATCAAACTTTCTTTTTACTTGCCAAGAGTTTCTCCAGTGGTTGAAAGTAATGCTAGTGTTGACACGTGTTTTGCTATTTTGCTTCTGTTTTTCTTTGAGTGGCAGGAATGGTCATTGTCATGGACGATTGCCAAGAGCTTTAACTGCTATTATGTTTGCGCTTCCTTTCATTGTCTACCTGTTTCAGAATGATCTAGTCAGGGACAGGACCTTCAACATGAGTGACAAGAGGTTAAATGATACATAGATGTCTTTGACATGCCGTCAACACATCAACACAACACTTCACAGTTTCAACCTTTAATACTTTAATATGAAACAGAATGCTCAGTCATATCTGTTGTAGGCTTAACATTTCTGCAGTTGCTTTATTGTAATAAATGGATTAAGCCCATACATGCGGCAAGCTGCTTATGGCATGCGGCCCAAAAATTAAAATTAAAATGTATTTTGTTTATTGTTTAGACAGTTAAACAATTCTTTAGGGATGGGACTATTTTTGCAGTGTGTGGTAGTTAACAGTTTTCACAGCCTGAGCATGATGACCCCCGTGCTTTAAGGAAAGTGGAAGTAACTGGAACTACTTTTTCATTATACTGCTCCCCCGTTTGAATCTGAACAAGTCCACAAAGGACAGTCGCTCACCCAGCGTGGACTGGACATGGTTCAAAGGTTTCCGCCCTCTTTTTTCTTTCTTTCTCTCTCTGCTCTCTCTGTCTCTTTCTCTCTATCTCTTTCTCTCTCCATCCTTCTCTCTTTCTCCTTCACTTTTTCTCTCCCTCATCCCCATTTTGCCTCTGTCTTAGTGTCTCCTCTCTTAGTGTCTCTCTCTTTCTCTTTCTCTCTCTCTCTCTCTCTCCCTCCCACATTAATCCTTGCTGCTGGTTTGTGTCCAGTGAAATCATGGATCCATGTAGGGGTCTGCTCCTGCAGCTCAGGACACACACACACACACACACACACACACACACACACACACACACAAACACACACACACACACACATATATATATATATATATATATACATGTCATATCATCAAAACCAATGCTTTATCTCTTTCTTATACATATAGTGCATAATTCAGTAATTGTATTGGTTATTATGCATCTGCACTCTCCATTTACACTCTATTGATGAAATAACTTGGCAAGAAATCTAATTTCCTCTGACCGCAGATGTAAACAACGACCAAGTCGCTTCAAGATGGCTGCTTCCACTGTTTTTAGTTATTTCAGATAAAAATATTATATAAAATATAACAAATACAGAAATGATGTTTCTGACACTATTTAAGATTCATGACATATAGATGTACAGATCTAATCTGTAGCCTGGCCACAAAACTAAACAAACAGTATGTCTTTTCCTTTAGTTCACCTTTACTAGGCTTATATTATTAACTATGTGTAAAGATTTAACTGTGATAATCTTTCTAATGGTGCTGTTACGGACACACATATGCACTCATTAGATTCACCTGCTTCTAAATTTGGTTTATGTCGAAGGCACAAGCCAAATTTTAGTTATACTAAACAAAACAGACCCCCAAACGTTTCCTGTATTGTATATGAAATTAAACTGTAGTCCTCAGGACCCCTCAGGCGGTCACAACACATAAAAATAAAGGCAACCAGTACCGCCAATTTTAGTACTTTGTGATAAAACATAATCATGTCATGAAAGTATATCATAAAGATGTGAACTGTCTGGGGGGTCCTGATTATTTATAGGACCAGACATTTTACAGTTTATTTGTGTTTCTGTTTTTTGTAGGGTTACTACTTTTTCTCTGCCATTCTTGTATCTATCTGTCATCTAATAGAGCTTCATGCCTTTATGCCTCTCCCATAATCATTTACAGCAAGTTACTGGCAGTTTGATGGTAAAGTACTGTAAAAACAAATATACAGTATTTTACTGTAAGAGATTTTACTGCATTCCTACTGTATCTACACTTCATCTGAACATCCAGATTTACAGCTAAAGACTGTACAAAATATACAACTATACAAATAACTGTGGGCAGCATCCTGATGACGGACTAGATGATGACCAACACAAACTGTGCAGCAGCAGAAGAGTTCTTGGACTTAACATCTACAAATTGGACCATTAAGGTAGGATTGTCTAATAGAGTGGACAGTAAGTAGACACAGTGTTTAAAAACTCTAGCAGCACTGCAGTGTCGGATCCACTTGAACCAGCACAACTCATGATCCAACACCCAGAGAATACCTGCTTTTTGATGGTCCTTTGGGGGTCCTGACCACTAGAGACAACAAGTATAGATACAATATAGCTGTACTTAATGAAGTTGTGTGGTCTTCCAGTATGCATGTGTCAGCTGAAGCAGATTTGTGCCCCTTCCCACACCAGCGCTACACCAGTAAAATTGACCAGTAAAGTATTGTTATTATAGAGTTTATTCAGATTAACTATAGCTCATGCTCATTTGTGTCCTTAATTCTACAGCTAAATAGTATACATAGTCTAAAACTAGAGTACACTGGAATAAACCACACTATAAAAGGTTCTGTATTTGAACCCATGGCAATGCAATGCAGTCTGTATTGCAGCATACAGCAATGTTATTTGACTTCACTTGTACCTAAAATTAAATTTGTGAAAAAATGCATTGGGATGGGAACCATGATACAGTATTATCACAACAACTAAGTTATAATACAACATTACTGCAATATGCTAAGTACTTTAATAACACATATTGGAATATATTATATATTATTATCTGCAAATTTGGGCCAAAAACTTAATTTAATTTAATGTTCATCTCACTTCAATCATTGTTATTGTAGCAAAATGGGACTGTCAAGCAGATACACTGACCAACAGTGTCAAAAAATCTTACTTTACATGGTTGAAAAAAAAATCGATACTCGGTGTCCGTTTGTTGAAGCATTATTAAGAAAATATTATCAGCATCAGACAGATGTTTCTCTCTGACCAATATTGCCAGCTTGATATGAGGATATTGTTGCTGTCCAAAGAAAACCATGTTTCTCCATTTTTGTTTATTTCTATTTTTTGCATTATTTGAACACAGAATAATTTATATTGTGTAATTGTGTATTTCATGATGATCGGACCAATAGAAATGCTCCAAAATCCCTAAAAAGCCCCTTTTACATTAACTTGCTTTAAAAGTAAACAAAGTTTTTGCTTTCCCCTGAAAAGTTACTATATTGGAGACAATTCTCTATTTTTGTTTGGACATTGACAATATGATCAGCACTGAAACCATTTAGGTGACGCTGTCTTGCTGTGCTAAACTATATCGTCGCTGTCCAATAAAAAACATGTATCTCAGTTTTTGGGAATTTTTGTTTTTATACATCATCTGAACACGGCAGCTGCCATTGTGTAAAAATTCCATGATGAATGGACCAATAGAAAATCTTCAAAATCACTTGCAAGTCTGGTTCCATTGACTTGTATTAAACTTTAAGGCTGTTTTTGTCCTCTCCATATTAATATTTTATACTAATATGCTTTTTAGCAATTTTACTGCATCCTTTATAAAGAAGTGTTTTATCCTTAACTCCAATTTTTACATTTTAAAAATATAGGTTATGTTTAGTATCAGCAGATGAAAACATATGGGATATATCAGATTAGGGTGCTTGACCACTGTTTCCAAACTGTAGTGTAAACTGCTGTTGAAATTGTTGTAACATTACTAATTGAATGTTTTCAGTTTCGATTTGAATGTCTGGGAATGTAGTAATTCATTCTTTGAACTCTTTGAATATCCTAATGTCGTTCACACTGAAGAAGGTAAATCTTTCTCACTCTCTCTCTCTTTCTCTTACTCTCTCTTCCCTCTTTTACAGTAATAAATGAGTGTGTGTATGTGTGTTTGTGTGCTGTAGTGGTGTAGAGTTGCACTAGTGTGTGTTCACTCTGAGGGGATGGATAAGTCGAGTGTTTCCCCCCAGCTTCCACACGGCTGTGCTGTGGGCTGCTGTTAGCATCCTCCGTGCGCTTACTCACTCTGCAGCTCTCTCGCTCTCTCTCTCTCTCTCTCTCTCTCTCTCTCTCTCTCTCTCTCTCTGTCTTGCTGTTCTGATCTGGGATCAGCTCCAGAAAGGTTAAGGCGAGCCAAACTGACCCCATATCAGCCACAAGAGACGACCGGGAGAGAACCAGGAAAGCAATAATTCACTCTAGAGTGAAATTCTCATCGTTAACTCCTTAAACTCAAAAAGCCTGTATGCGGATCCACACTCCAGTTCTTTACTCATATGACCTACGTATTCGTTACATGGTACTTATCATTCTCACCATTCGCTGTTGCACTCATATCATAGATAAAGCACACATCATTAGACTTCAGAGCTGACAAATAACATTTCCATTAAAATGATAGATTATGTCAGGGTTACATCCTAAACGCCTGTTGCTCATTACCACACCCATCTGTCACAGTACGAATACTCCTGCCATTCTGTGAAGTCTTCCTCGATTGGTCTATGTACAAGGTCATTTCAGGTCTCGTGTTAGTCCCGTGCTGTCTTTTAGTTTATAAAAGGCTTCACATGTTTCCATCCATACATTCTGTAATACTACAGATATTTGCTTTACATGACCAACATTCTAATATATGCTTAAACATTGTATAATTTTAAATAATTTAATTTAATCTATTAAATCAATAACATTTTTCTTCCCTACCGCGTCATATTTCCAAGTGAAACAAAGTGTCAACAAGGGCATTTTTACTCAGTGATAGGTGGGGCCTTTAAAAACGAGCAAAAGTCACCATACTTGATTTAAACATTTTGGGAAAAATGCTTAATAAAACCAAGAACATGAACTAATATGGTAGAAAAAGTCAATTTTGATTCAGATCCTGTATGTGGGCCCACAAATCACAACATAACCCACCTATTAGTTACACAGTAGTAGAACTGCTTATAGATGTTATGGTATAATAAGTAAAAAACCTGCAATTTGAGAATACATCAGTATTTTAAATTTTGTGGATGGCACATATTTAAAGTGTGCAATGAAATATTTCTAAATAGATCAGCTTCTTAGAGCAGTTTAAGTTCATTGAGTTGATTAAGTCTTTTTAATGTAATTTAATCTATAAAATCAATGTAAAACATTTTTCTTCCCTACCGCGTCATATTCCCAAGTGAAACAAAGTGTTAACAAGGGCATTTTCACTCAGTGACAGGTGGGGCCAAAAGTCACCATACTTAAATCACACATTATGGGAAAAATGCTTAATATAACCAAGAACATGAACTAATAAGGTAGAAAAAAGTATATTTTGATTCAGATCCTGTATGTGGGCCCACAAATCAGTACATCACTACATAACCAACCTATTAGTTACACAGTAGTAGAACTGCTTATAGATGTTATGGTATAATAAGTAAATTTATAATAAGCAATTTGAGAATACATCAGTATTTTAAATTTTGTGGATGGCACATATTTAAAGTGTGCAATGAAATATTTCTAAGTAGATCAGCTTCTTAGAGCAGTTTGATTTAGTCATTTATAAACATATTGATAGTCTGTTAATAGGAAACAAGAAGTGCAATTCACTATCTACTCCCTCACATTACAAATTTCAGCTTGTGGTATAATAGCCCTGTAATCTCATGCATGGGCAGCTTTTGTATTTGTGAACCATTCTGAAATAAACATTCAGTTTCAGTATGTGTTGTTGAACTACACCATTAAGCTTCTTGAGCTCATTCTCTCCTTTCTTTCTTTCTTTCTTTCTTTCTTTCTTTCTTTCTTTCTTTCTTTCTCATTCTGTCTCACTCTCTCTCTCTTTCTGAGCCCTCCCTCTCTTTCTCTGTGTCTCAGTGCTCGTGCACAGAGTTGGTCAGTGAGTGAACGAGAGCGGGGGTGCTGCTAGTAGCGGTGAGTGATCAGGAAGGTGTGTCCACTATCAGGTTCCACAGAGGCATGCAAAATCACCATCACTTTAATATAGATGAACTACACTCTCTCGAATATGGAGGTAATTGAGCTGCTTTTACACTGGTATCAGTGAGACCCTTAAACAATGTCACGCTGAAACATGCCCGTGTACCAGAGCTTGCCTAATTGCAGGTGAAGTGGCCAGTCGTAGATATGTCTGATTAAATGATTCTGGTCATGATGCTGTCACTCTACATGGTAACAGAATTAATTAGAAAGGAAAACAAAAGATGTGAATGCTGACGAGAGCTGTATAGGAACTGTAATAACTGAGAAGGCATTAAGGACTAAGATATAATAAAGACACCTCATGTTTCTAAAGTGGTGATCATATTTTGAGGTTGATATCAAGATAAGAGAATTATTGTAAATAGTACTTTCTTACAATAATTCAGCCTAAACTGTGTATTTTATTCCAGAATAAAACAAAACCGTTAACCCACAAACTCAGGCCTGAAAATGGGTCCACACTTCATTTCCTCACTCTCTGAGTGAGCTAGTACACTTGTACAGTAGTTTCTGAATGGTCTTCTGAACAGCAGCACACAGATTGTGACTTTTGATGGCCTTTTATTGAGAGACAACCTTGTAAGTGTGGTGGGATCTCAGTATTTGAAAAGTCTTTCGTTTGAAACTCAAATGGTGCCTCCGAGCACACACACCCACACAAACCCTGATTTTTGTAGTTTTAAATTTATTCATATAACTTTTAAAAAACACCAGCTATCATTGTGAACGGATTATAAAAGTAACTATGTATAGTAATAATATGTTTTATATGTTTTAGAGATATTGCTTATGTTAGAACAAAACCTTGTGTCTCTGTTTTAGTTGTTGTTGCAGTATCTGCTTTACCTTGTGTGTAAATTGACTAATTTTGAATAGTTGACCAGAAGAAACAACCCAAAATGACTTAAAGAGAAGTTACATTGACTTGCATTAGAAGTAAAGTATATTTTTTCTTCTCCTGTTATGTTACTTATTTTGAGATTTGACTGACAGCACTAACCAGTATAATAATATTTCCTGTATATATTTGTGCGATCCACTTAAACCAGCACAACAGACACTAACACTACATCACCACATCACAGCAGGGCTGAGAATGATCCACCATCCAAATAATACCTGATCTGCTCTGTGGTGGTCCTGTAAGGGTCCTGACCACTGAAGAACATGGTAAAGGAGGGATAACAAAGGATGCAGTGAAACAGATGGACTACAGTCTGGACTACTGGACTATATAAAAATAAACATTAAATATATATATATATATATATATATATAACAACTGTTTATATAAAAAAGCCTGGAAATTTTTGTCTTAAACATGTACACACACACACACACACACAGCTCATTCTGAAGAGAGCGAGAGTGTGTGTATATGTCAGAAGTCAGAATCTGTGGCATTTGCTCTCGCTCGCTGTGGCAGCTTTGACATGCAGTCAGGCAACAGCTGGGGGGCGGTTACAGACACCATGGGTGTGTGTGTGTGTAAGTGTGTGTGTGTGTGTGTGTGTGAAGGGTGTGTGTATGTCTGTCTGTCTGTCTGCGAGCCTCACAGCTGCCTCTGTTGGCAAGTTGTGCCAGAGAGATTCCTGCTACTGAAGCACAAACAGGCCCCTACAGTCGCTCATAACTGAACTGTTACTACACGCCGCACTGTTAGATTGCTTTGGAAACTGTTACTGTTGCCCCACTGAACGCTCGGTGATGCCCTGAGTTTACTGGATTTAAACGTGTACATCATTGTTCTGCATAAATAAAAAAATATATTACATCAACACTGACGAAAGTACATTGAAGTCCAGTCTTGATGTTCTGCTTTAATATACATTATTCATCAGGAAGTTAAATACATATTTCAATTGACCACATTCACCACATGATTTTCTTCGGTGCTCTGGGTTTTATTAGTGCTCTTATGATAGTTTTAACTACTGTATTTAAAGTACTACTGCAGGGTACTACTGTACTATTGTACTAAGAATGCAGTTACCTAAGGGGTCACAAGTATTCACATTCATTACTCTGGTAAGAAGTATAGACACTAGGTAGAAGTATAGAAATAAGGGTTTAAAAAAACTTCTGTAGAAGTTGAAGTATCAACTTAAGCTTTTTACTCTAGTAGTGTAAAAGTACTACTTTCAAAACTACTTAAAGTATAAAAGTAAAAGTAATGTAAGAAAAAAAGGCCATTAAATACAAAAGCTTAGGCCGCACCACAGGGGTCTATAGTGCACTAGCCCATCTTCCTAATAATATAATTCTTCTAAAAGCCATAATGAATATAATGCTATATTAAAATGTTAATGTTGATAAATTTGGGATGCGCTAGGCTTCCTGTATCAGCCATATATACGCCCATTGAAAATGAATGTATTTTAGTACAATGTAAATATATTAAAGAAGCATATCTGTGTACTACTGAGTATTAACATGTGATTCATGGAGCAGAAGATATGATGATTAGTTGTCTATAAGTATTGTAATGGTGCAAAATGTTGAACTTTCATGTTATTAATAATCTTTACTGGAATGTAAATGTACATGAATGAAAACAAGCTGAAATGAAACAGGAGTAATGAGACTATTTTGAATGTAAGGAGTAGAAAGTACATATAATGGTGTGAAAATTAAAGGAGCAAAAGTAAAAATAATTACTCCAGTAAAGTATAAATAACCACAATTTCTATCTAAGTAAGGTAACGAAGTATTTGTACTTTGTTACTTGACACCTCTGTCAGTTACACCTTAAGAACTAATGTTGCTACAGAAAGAGTATAGAGTAAAAGTTGGTAGCTCACATGTAGTTGAAGTAGTTACATCAGTAAAAGTATGGTAAACTGAAATTCAGATGCTTCCATCATTTACAGAATAAATTATATGACATCAACAAATATTGGTCTTTTGGTTTACTTGCAATATTTCTGTTGTTGGAACAAAACCTCCATTTCTAGTTTTGTCATTTTCAGTTTTTGACACTATTTATTATGTTGCGTGTAAATTATATGATAAATGGACAAAAAGAAATGACCCCAAATAAAGTCTAATTTCATTTACTTACTTTAGAAGTACAATAAATATAATTGTACAATATACTATTGTCCTTGTTCTTAATTTTGTTCTTATTTGTGTATGTTTTTTGTTATTATTATTACTATTATCGTTGTTGTTGATGCTGTTAATACAGTAACCAGTGAATTACACTCATTGCATTTGATTAGAGTATAATGATTCCATTAGCCCGTTAGCACTGCTGTATTAGTAGCTGGTCTGCTTCACTATGGCATTTGACCTCATGAATTAACATAGAGACAAGCTGACTGAGCACGGGATGCATGGCATTCCCTACATTGGGCACAGTGTGTGTGTTTGTATGTGTGTGTGTGAGTGTGTGTGAGCTTCTGTAGTTACTGTCCCTCATAACACCATCAACATGTGGCTTCTCCCTTATAGCCGCAAGGTAAGTCGTAGCACTGATTAAAATCGGTTCAAGTTTAATGTTATTGGAGGTGTACAGTGTATGTTGTGTTTTATCCTGAAATGCAAGTACAACATGATGTAACTATTAAATTTATTAAATATTTATTTTCATTAAATGCACACTGAATCTATACTTAGACAATATATAATGTGCTGATATTTTTTGTTTTAATTAATATATATATATATTATATATATATTAATTATATATATATATATATAAGTCAATGTAACCAAGTCATTTTGGGCATCATGACACACAATGTAATGGTATTTATTTTTATAATAATGTAACAAAAGCTCTGAGAATTTTCAAAACTGGGGATACAATATTTGTCCCTAAAAGCAATTCTAAATATTAAACTTCAGTAAGATATCACATAGACTACTATGCATTCTTTTTCCTCAAAGTAGCAGCTCATAGCAGGCCAGCGGTTGCTGGTCAGGGCTCTTCACGTGTCTCTGTGGGATGGTCTTGTGACAGGGACCCTTGTTCTTCCCCCTGCTGGCAAGATGTCACACTTAAATTAAGAGCAGCCCACACTTCATTACGAGGACACAGAGGTCAGCCTTACTATCTAATTATCATTCCAAGAAGAGAGACAGAGAGAGCGAGAGACAGAGAGAAAGAGTCCTGCTGTCTGTGTGTCTTTTGTAACTTAAACAATGTTATTTACACTCTTAAACTCCAAGGGCTTGTACGTTCCCCTTACATAGTGTAGCTGACATATGAAAACCTGGCTTGTAACTGGCTTTTATCTATCCTGTGTGAATGTGCTATGATGAATGGACCAACAGGTCAATGTATAATTAAATAAGTAAGTTAAGTTAGAGTTAATGAGTTACTGTTTTTTCAACAGTAAGGACATCAGTTATATAGTAGTTACTGCATTATTTATAGTGGCTACTGAAAATTAAGGCTGGGGGTTTAAAGGGTTAATTTGTGCAAACTATTCTTGACTGTACACATTTCAGATGTGTATTAGTAGAGCTTACAGTTAAGATCTGTAAATTAGATTGTGAATTCAGTCTTTGTGAAGACTACTCTTACTACTACTACTACTACTGCTGTGAAGGCAGTAAGTTTTTTTCTTTCTTCTTTTTCTATTTGCAGAGAGAAAACAGCTCACCGTTCCTTGTGTATATGGATCCTGACCCAGTTCAGCTTGAGACAGCAGGAGGTATCCGCTCTCTAACTGCCGTACTTTTACTCATTAACTTCCTCAAAACGTCTCCGCGAGCGCATACACCCACACACACACACACACACACACACAATGCTGGCCCTTGAGACTGGCCAGCAGTGACAGGAGGAGTTCGAGCGGCCTACTGAAACTACAGCCCTCTTAGCTGCCTCTTAAGGCCAATTAGCCATTCACATAATGCTGTTCTACCTCCATACAATTACATCAGGCCTATTAAATCAGTCAAGGCCAATTAAAACACTTGTCAAAGCAGGTTTCAGGAATTAAAGGGCCCATATACTACACCTTTCTTGTATTTTATTACTGTTCCTAAGAACTGCGTATGACAAAACAGGCTAAATGTATATTTTCTTAACCATTTTTTCATCTCTCTTTCTCTCCTGGAATTAAACAACCAATTTTCTGTTACCATGTTAACTTTGTTAACTTCCCAGGTGAAAATAGGTGTACACAACCTCTACATGGTTACATACATCCAGAAAAATATGTTACCTTATTTTCTAAACCTGTAATTTCAGAAGGGGCATATGATCGTATATGTTAACGACCTCTTGTTGGCAGTCCATGCTGAAACACTGCTTATAGCTTTACCACTGTAGACAGAAAGGGATAAGTGATATATGGAAATGCTTTGTGACATCACAAAACCAGTTCTAAACAGACTCTCTTCATGTCCATATACAGACTGGGGAGTTAACTGTATGTTTCGAAGCTTTAACCATGTTTGTGTATACATTTCATTTTCAAAAAGGGGTGGAAAATCATTTCAATGGCCACTTTAAGCCTGCTTAAAATTATTTTTTATTAAATGTACCTCATGCAACAAAGTGAGGTGTCACTTTAGTGACTTTAGTTTACCCAGTTCAGTTATTAACTTACACCTCAATTATACAACTCCATTCCTAACTCTTATAACTACATAATAAATATATTATAATTCTATATTATATAATTAGCATATTATAGAGCAGTATAGTACTTTCCAAACAGGTCCTGAATATTAGAATATTATGAATGCCATCAGCTATGACATCTGCCATCAGCTATGACAAACAATGTACTGCATTGAAGTTATACACATATACAAGAACATATAACCTTCTGACCTTGGCGGTTGCCTTTTCCCGTGTATTTGTTTTCTGTTTGTGTCGAATGCCTGGACAGTCCAGCTGGATCTGCTTTCTTATTTGGCGAGATAAAGGGGCACTGATCATGCAGCGGTATAAGGGATGGAGAGTGTACAGTGAAACTGAAGAGGCTAGCAACTCTTTATAAATAGGCCTGGGCTGGTATAGGCTAAGGCACTGAAGCTGCTTCTGAACCAGTTTTGTCTCATAAGCACCTGTAGCTGACATTACAGTGGACACAACACAACCTGACCCCAGAACTAAAAATCTTTCGAACGGATACAGGCCCCCATCTCAGACCTGTTTATGCCACTGAAGACCAGTAACACTGTAAAATCACAAGCTTTAACCCTTTCGACCCTGTATATATGGCATGTATATACTGTATGTAAATGCCTTAACATCTTTAATACTTCATAAATTATTAAGATTTAAACGCATGGGGGGTTAAATGGACTTTTAGAGAGGTTACAAATAAAATTTAACCCCTTACGTATTTAACATACTACATATTAGTTTAATAGTAGCAACTGAATAGTTTATAATAGTCGCATATTAGTAGGTGTAAAGATTTATAACTGGATAATAGTGTTAGCATTTTACGGAGCTCATCTAAACTCATTTTGGGCAAAATAAAATAATTAATTGACTACATGTTACTTTAAAAATAGTTACTAAGTAATTTAAAGTAGGTAATAAAAAAATAGGCCTTATGCTTAATAACTAAATAATACACCTGCTCATAATAGAATTCAAACTTAACATAGTTTAATTGGACACGATGAAGGTGAAACTGATCCGGGAACAGCTCTCAGTATTTCACGAATACAGGCCCGGGCACAGTTGGGCTGATATTGGAGAGACGCAGGCAAGCATTTTACATGACAGGACATGAGCGAGGGATATAGATAGATACAGGCAGAGGGTGAGAGTGGGGAGGACATGGGACACCTTTTGGACGTATGTTTACTGAAAGGGTTTCTTTCCTCTTTGCTGTGGCGCACAATAAAGACTGAACTGGTGGATTAGAACATCAAATTTTGACAGACATCATACATTACTAGGACTAAATTACCAGAGACAAGTCTCACTTGTTGAGCCCACGAGTGACTAGGCTGCTTAAGGCTGCTCCCTTGCAGCACTGCTTGCCACTCAGAGGTCATGGAGTGCAAGTTACTTATCTCTGAATAAATAACCATTATTATTTCTAGTACATCCAATGCGTTTGTGTTTATTCAACTTTAAAACTTAGAGCTGAATGCACACATACAATATTTAACCCATTAAAGCGCCCATATTGTGGAAAATACATTTACATTGAGAGTTTGATGTAATATGTATATTTTTAAATGCTGAAAAAAGGATACTGCTCATTTCCCAGTCCATATATGGGAAATAATATTCCTTGGCGTATTTTACATCACAAAATTAATACATTTACATATATTTACCTAGACAGCCTACAGCAGTTCACTCATAAGCTTTTTTTCAAGCCCATCAGATCAGACATCATGTACATATATCTTTCTTCAGAGAATAATAATAGTATTGCTTTTAAATCTAAAGGACACAGAAAATTATTATGTAAAAATAAATTACGACTGGTTTTGTACACAAAAACGTCATATCAGTATGGGCAGAGCTTACTAACTAAGTATCAGCATATTGGCCCTTTAAAATGTCAACGTATGTGGATCCCCAATTTGATCTCTCATATTGTTTTATTTCATAACAGTTGCTAAAGAATTTGTAGCACGTATATTACGTTTCTAAATGAGTGACGAAATAATACGTCTGTGGTTTAAGGTATTAAAACCTAGATTGCTGCACAGATATGCCCCCCATCCAATAAAAGAAGGCCCGATATGCCACCATCACAACCAGCTGAACGGAATTGTGCGCTTGCTAGCGAGAAACGTTGGTCTGTATATCCATTCAGCCCTTAATACCTTTAATATCCTTAATACGGTAAACACAGATGAGTGAGATTCCCAGTTAAACCGAAACAGCGTGACCTTTCACACTGGCACGGCCTGCTTCAGTCATTACAAGAATATAGCACGGCAGCATATGACTCAGCAAAGTCGAATCTGGAGACAACAGGCTGTTTATTTCAGCTTTAGTGCGGTGATGGTTAACGACTCGTGCCTACAACAGACGTGGCTTCACAGGAGAAAGTGGGACTTTAACGCTTTCGTTTCCCACCGCGCTTCTGGATTTCACTGGGAGCCGGTTTCAGTCCAACTCTCTCAGTTTTCTCTACTAATTATGAAGCCTGGCCCGGTTGTTTAGTAGTTCTGAACCGGACCATAATACGAGTTGAAGCTGAAAACTGAATCCAGCTTGGAACGCTTCAGGGAACGCGCACGTGCAGCCATTATGACGCAACAATGCGAAATGCCTAATAATGGAACGCTTAAAAAATGAAATCCAACAATTGTCCCTTTGATGTTTACAAGTTTATACGGTTTACGGGCTGCGAATCTGCGTTCTGGATTAAAATGTTGAAATACTTATAGCTCGAAAAGAAGTAAACGAGCAAATAGATTATGTTCTTTAAACTGCTGGATAATAATATAAGCTGCTCTGGGCTATTTGCGGACACTTTGGGAAACTCTTTAATCTGACGCTCGGCCGTTTTTTTAAATTAACAATAAAAAATAGACGGCAGAAAAAAAAAAACAGTCGTATTTTTTAATGCGGGACAGAATAAAAGAAATACATGTGCCTCATAGCTTTTAATACCACATACCTCACCGTGCCATATCAGCTCATCTATCTAATCTAATATCTAATGCTACTGTTACTTAGCTTATGTCTCTTTTTAAACGAACGACACTGTTTTCTATTGATTTTAGTTAAAGATAAGAACGCAGTCTTGTTAAACTGTGTGATTATTTCACCCGAGTGGAGAATTATTGATGGTTTGTTTTTCATTAGGCTCCACTAACGCGTTAACTTCTCGTTTTGCACTCAAATTCAGCAGCAGTTTGAAGCTGGAATTATGTTTTGGATGGTGAAAAAAAGGGGCACACGTTTTTATCACGCTGTATGGAGTGTGTTTTGGTGTCCAGACTCGGACTTTTCCTCTCTGGAGAGAGCAGCTAGCATGTCTCTGTCATATTCTCTGTTATTTTTAGTCCCAGTTAACAGTCCTCTCTCTCTCTCTCTCTCTCTCTCTCTCTCTCTCTCTCTTCCTCTGCTGGGCGTTTATCAGCAGTGTTTTACTTTTTTGAATTAAATGGAATTAAGCGGCCCGGTTTCGCAAGTGTTTGTGGTGTTCTTTACCACCTTTGCTAAAGCCAACTTTAAAAATGTCTCAGTTTCCGCTGCCAGAAATAGTTTATGTCTGAAATGAAGAGAGGAAATATGTGGCTCTCCAAACGGGGCACGTTTCGAGGTAACGAAATTTCGTACAAATCGCTTTTTTTGACTCCTGTATTGGAAAAAAAAACCCACCACGGTGGACAGTTTCATCGTTTGCCTCTTTGATATAAAAAAAGTCAGTCCTCACAGAGCCCGCAGTCCCACCCGCCGCTGTATTCGTTACAGAAACAGCTGGTTTTGAGGAAAAACAGCCGTGAACGTGAAGGACACATATTCAGTGACCAGACGCACCGCAAAGCATTTTCTATGAGACTGCTGACTGAAACGTGCGCTGTTTTGTATTATACAGGCTTCAGTCGCAGAACAAATCCACTCTAATCCGCCACTTTTCGTTGGGAAAATATAAAAATCAATTGATTACCGACAGAAACGGTATAAAACAGAAGTGAGGAAACCGTGCGGAGAGGTTTCCGTTGGATCCATCCACTCAACATCATGTTTAGTTCAGTCGAACCCTAAATTAGAAGCGGGTCCCGAATTGGGGGACGCGGACGGAATTGCCACCTTTACGCTTTAAAATAACGTTTTCCAGTGAAGACAATTAAAAACAATCCGTGAGAAATGCCATAGACCTGTGAAGGTAAAGTTAAATCAAAGTAAGTGCAGCCTTCAGTGTAAGCTTATCGAATATTAGTCTATATGGTGGACCCCCACGTGCCACATTTCAAGACATTTCAGACCAAACCTATTCATGTTGGTGAAGCATTAACCATACAGATGTAAAACATTCCTAGTCTATTTGTAGACTTTATATTAGACGTCTACACGACACCTGCTTTTAGGGTCTGGAAACAGACACAGCCTCAGTTGGTGCCTAAAAAGGGTAGCTTCTTACCCACTAACCCCAAAAACCACTTACCTACTCACCTGCCCGTCCCACCGGCTGCAGTGGGGTTCTCTTGATCATCAGGTTTTATGAAACAGGGCAAAAAACTTTTATTTATACTAATTTCGGGGAAACTTGTTGAAACTACAGCGACGTTTGGTGTGAAATTGCATCAAATAACATTGCCATCATCATTCACGGCCTACAAATTACGTGCCACGTGCTACTATATAACTCATACGACCTGACAGACCGTAACACCTGGGTCCACGCGTTTCTTCCCCGTAGGCTAGTTTGGTGACTTTTACATTGTGCTTGCACCTGAAATCTGATGACTGCTAAAGACGTCCTCGATGCAGGCTTTGATTCTGAGGTGGCCCATCACTTGGCCCGCTTACTGACTTTTTTTTCATGTGTATAACTTTGAGGAGCTCCTTTGCGCTCGTCTTAGTTGTTTTGATGCAGAGTGCGCGTTGGACTGGAGCGGAATCGGCCTCAGGCTTGTTATACTCCAGTGTCTAGAAGCCTGTCCAGCTTCTGCAGGCAAATGAGGAGACTGCGGTAGGTTGATAATGACAGTGCGTTAAAGCGAAAGGCTCACGGCTACCGCTGTCGAGAAGCCGCGCTCTGTCGAGTCTGACGGTGGGTGAGGATGGTTACCTGAGGGGCGCCACCGTTTATTGGTCGGGGAAAAAAATGACTGACAGCAAAGCGATGAGGCAAAAAAGTTCGTGATGCAACTCGGCTGTAATGGGGGAGGGGGAGGTGGCAAGGGAGGGGAGGGGGGGGCAATTTACTCCGCTACTATAACTAGGTTACATGACTGAAAACCTGAAAACCTGAAAACCTTAGACATATTAGACATATCTACGACGCACGTGCTCGCGCTTCTCCCTCTCGCGCGCTCCCTCTTATTTAACCATTTATAGAGAAAGTAGGCTATCCCTCCTCTCCTCGAGCCGTTGTTACCGTCCTTCTCCTCTTCCTCCTCCTCCTCGCTCTCTCTCCACCGGCTCAACGCACTGATGAAAAGGACTCGTCTCGTCTCTCGACTTTTCCTTTACTACCCCTCAGCCCTCCCTCCCACATACCCCACGTCTTATACTACCCCCCCCCCCCCCCACACACACACACACGACCACCACCACCACCACCATCATCACCACCACCGACCTGCCCCGTCCAAGTTGCCCGTGATGAAGCTTCAAAGCAACGCGACCTGCTCAGATCCGTTTGACCGTGTGCTTTGGTGTCAGGGTGGAGAGAGGAGGACTGGGCTTTCTGGACATGAGGTCGTGTGCGCGCGCTCTCTCTCTCTCTCTCTCTCTCTCAACACACTCACTCGCTCTCTCTCTTACTCCAAGTGCCACCGCTCCGCCTCCTCTTTTCGCAACATTGACGCAACGTATAAATGCTGGAACAAAAGGACAACTTCCTTGAAGCTTGGCGTAATTGCAACAACAACAACAAAAAAACCGAGAGGGAAAGAGCGAGAGCGAGAGAGAGAGAGAGAGCAAGAGAGAGAGAGAGAGAGAGAGAGAGAGAGAGAGAGAGAGAGAGAGAGAGAGCAAGAGAGAGAGAAATACGGGTGCCTTGGCCGGCAGCGCTATTGGAAAGCCCGGCAGTCTAGTGGAATATCACGGCATTGTTATTATTTGCTGTTATTATTTATTTTCCCGCGCGGCTCTCCGGTTCGACGTGCACGTCACAATGGACTTCTTCGCGGCGCGTTTCCTGCTTTCCCGCCGCTCCAAGTAAGTCTCGTTTATGCTCTGTGCTTGGCCATTCTCTCCTCTGTCTGGTCTATCTGATAGGAGCGGGCTTGTTCCGCTGGGCTTCCCCGGCGCCGAGCGCGCTTGAGCGGGCTGTGTGTGGAGAGATGGAGCGGCTCTCCAGCACCGGAGGGTGAAAGTTGCAGCGGTTTGTTTTCACCCGGGCTCGTTATCGAGCTTATCAAAATTCCTCCAGGAGCTGGAGGGGAGGTAAACAAGCTAGGACACAAACACAGTTGTTGGGCGTAAAGAGAGAGAGAGAGAGAGAGGGAGAGAGGGAGAGAGAAAGGGGAAGGGAAAAAAACAAGACTGCTCGATTTTGAATGAACACTACGGACTGACAGCATTGTTAGATAAACGGAGCTGAAGCTGCTCCCCGTGTCGATGACATTGTACACTGTGGTCGTGAATTCGGTGGGCTTTCGGTCAGAACCAGCGCTGAAGTGCATCGCCGTTTCAATTCACCGTCAGGGTTGTGGTTTTTTTTTTTTTGAGAGCGAAGTGGCAGCCGGTTTCTTTTTTTCTCTCACTACAGCCTGAAACACTCCAACTGAGCCCGGGAGACGTGGGTTAGTCTGCTCTTCATCGACAGGCTACACATTTTCTCCAATTTAGCCCGACGTCTGATCTCAAAAACGAATATAAACCACACGTGTTGCTCGCTGGTGTGTTTTTTTCTTTCACAGCCTCCCTTTTTTTCACGCTCGCTTTAATTCAACGGCGAGATGTCGCTCGCGCCTTCTGCTCATTTTCTTATTTTGTGAAATCCTGAATCGTTTTACTTTACGAACAAAGAACCCGGGAGGAGGAGAGGAGGTGGTGGTGGTGGTGGAGGGAGGGAGGGGGTTAGCTGGATTTTGGTTTGGTGGAGGGCTACAGTAAGAGAGAGAGAGAGAGAGAGAGAGAGAGAAACGGGGTGGACTGTTTACAATAATAACAGGATAGTCGTGACGTCGGGTGACGGACAGCGTTCTCAGCCAGAGGAAAAAGTGGAGAGGCATCAACACCGTGCTAAATTTGGACAGGAGGGAGGGAGGAGGGGGGGTTACATCATCGCACAGCGGCGCCCAGGGGGCGGGACTTCCGGCCGGGTTTGAGTTCGTACCGCTGAAGCTCGGAGTGGCCTCGTTGTTTCCCCTCACAGTCCACGAACCGAGCTTTAATGAACCCATAATCGAGATAAATGGCCTGAACGCGCTTCAGCATGTTCTCCCAGCGCGCTCCGTCCGTCGTCAGAGTAGTCACAGCTCGCTTGATCCAAGAGAAACTTGTCTTGGAGTCGACTGAAACACAGCCCGAGAGATTTTTAACACTGCTCTTATTCAGAGAATTAGCCCATAACATCACATTCTGCTCTGTGGGAGCTGCTATTTTTATGCTGCCTATATAATCAGACCCCAAATTACGTCTGTTCAACAAATGCATTGGTTTGTATTTGGAATTTGGAGGTAAATGTTAGACACAGTACTGTACCACGTTATCTATTCACATACTGAGGCCTTCAGTATCTTCTGATACCGACCTAGTATTTTTCTTTAATGACCGCTGAGCTTAGAAATGAGCTGTTTTTAATTGTAGTGCTTAACTAGGAATCATCTAAAAGTAGGATATCAGGAGTTAACTACTCGAACTGTCTTACCCAACAGGAAGAAATGTACGACTAACATCATAGCACACAATGGCCGTGTCTGAAACATAATACAGATGCCTGCTCGTACGGTACTCTGAAGCAGCAAGGCGCTCAGTCATTGTCCCAGTTTGATATTTGTGTAAAACGCTGCCTGAGGTCTCTCCGTTTGGCCGGTTTTTATGGACAATGTAGATGTAATGCCATAATCTTCTGTGCCTGTGAAGAAACCCCCAGCAAACTACACTCTGGACAATGCTGTCTTCTAAGGCACGGACTTGTGAGACAGCTAGGTATGGACGAAGCTTCAGTTTTGGACATTGCCATAGTGAGTATTTCAGGGAAGATCTGTTACACACAGTCGTTCGTTTTCCTCTTCAACATCCAAACCAGCGTTTTCTGCTGATATTGATACCCATCCATTACACATTGCACCTTAAATTAATATAGAAATAGAATATTCACATCTAAATATAAATATTTACAAATATAAGGGGATAAAAACAGGTGTATGGCAAACATAGTGTGTAGTTAAGTGCAGGAATCAGAAAATGACAATGATAACATCATTACAGTGCAAAAGATGCCAAGCTGACTTAGACTGCTTGGTCTAGATTTTACAGCAAGGTGTTGTTTACTAGTCGTCTGATGTAACAATCTTTTATTTATAAAACAATAGCTGTGGCGGTTCAACAAAAATGTGATTGAATATATACAACGTGTGGTTATGACATTACCTCAAGTGCATCAGCTGTATATTTAAGGCCATTTCTAAAATAAAATCAAAGCACAATACAAGTAGAAGTGATAACAAGATGTTATTTAGAATTAATTTTATTTAGCAGCATTTATTCTAGAAAGCCACTGAACACTGACATACCACACCATATATAATGATCAATAAGGCTTTCATTTGTCTGTAAAAATATAAGTGGAATTTTAAATTGGAGGTATTTTCTAGTGTTTTATTCTCGCTGTGGAGTGAACCTAAGGGCTAGACCATATCTTAGCGCTGTCAGATACTTTTTTTTTCTATTGGGGCCATGTAATCAGAAGGTTGTCACATTTGTAATCTCTCCCCCCTGCAGGACTCTAATTGGTGAAATAAACCAAATAAACCAGCGTGAGTCAGCGGTCATGTCTTGTTAGGCCAGCTCACTTAACAGGGGTCAAAGGTCGCTGTTGTGTTCTCAGGCTTGACCTGCAGGCGTCTATTGGCTTTTGATGGATGTTGTCGCTTAAGTGTGCAGCTTTGGCCTCTATAAAAGAGGAGGGGGGCGATGTCTCCCCACTGTTGCCCCCTCCCACACTGTTTAGGGGAGATCACAGGGGTGCAGCTGCTACAGACAACTTTGGTTGGGGGAGGGGCGCCTGAGACCCCTCAATGAGAACAAAACCTTTTCTCTTGCGCTCCCTCACATACACACACACGCACGCTTGCTTGCCCCATACAACTACCCTGTTCTCACACAACAAAACAAAAGTCTAACAAGTGCAAGAAAGTTCACTTGACGTGTAGCAGACCTGGCTGCCTTTACTCTGGGTTTGAGCGGTTTAGGTGTGGCATACAAGGCAGAAAAAAGTTGACTGCGTATGTTATACACGTATAGCGGAAGTGAATACGGCTTTACATCTCTTGCCACATCAGACTCAGAAAATAAGCATTGTCAGGGACAGTAATGAAAATAGCTTGAGGGATCTTTTGGAACGGTGCTTTGTAGTGAGGTTTCATTTCACATGAAGTTAATTACTTTGTTACTAACTTCACGTGAACCCAGTACAAGCAATTATCAGCAATTATCGCATTTGTCATAGCGGCACGATCCTGTGTATCAACTTTTAAAACACCTGTGAACTCTTGACAATATGGAGACAGACCATTCTTGTACATATGAAGGCCCTGGTAGCTATAGAGCACGGCACCAAGAGATGATCACCTCTTCAGGCCATGAAGTAGATTACTGTCTAAATATTTATGTCCCACTTTCGGCAGGCCATACGTAACCCTAATCATAGTTTGCCCTGATGTACAGAGCATTATCATCACCTGCGTCTACTGCACCACTAATATAATACAATATCCAATTGGTTAGGGGGGAATATCTGAAAAATGAATGTGACTGAACAATGTTAAAATCATATATATATATATATATATATATATATATATATATATATATATATATATATATATATATATATATATATATATATATAGCCATTCAAATGTGTGTGTCCCTCTCTCACCTGTAATGGATATTTTATGAGCTCAGTTTTTAAGGAAACTGAATGTTCATTGTATGCTCTGACTGTATTCTTTGCCGGGACATGCAGGTACATAGTCTTTACTATGGCATTACTATGTACCCTATGTATTTACTATGTATGTTCATCATTGTATGCTCTCACTGCATTCTTGCGGGTACATATAAATTATGTATACATATAAATTATATATATATATATATATATAACCAAATGCTTATTCTAGCTAAAAACAAGTGAAAAATACATGCCTAAATCATGGGCACTTACATGATTCTTTGGATATGTGGGTTCACCCATTCACTGCTAATAAAAGCAAGAGGCATTTGAGAAGCCTCTCTAATTTTTTTTATGTGAAAGAACTTAGCTACATGTAAATTATGGCATTGCAAACATGTATTTAACATCACATTTATTGCAAACAGCATTGAGGCCTGCATGTGAGTGTAATTACATTGAGGTCGTCATTGTCTCACTTACAGTCTGAACGTATGAATCATAGACTACAATGTGACACTCTACCCTTCAACTAAAAGATTATTATTTTAGGTATTTATCTTAAATCTTATTATTCGGTACTACTACTGTGAACCTATATGTAAGTTGTGCAGTCATGAGAGGGAGGTACTAAGGTGTGGGCCTATATTTGAGGCCTTAGGGTTTATGGGTTAAAGCTAAGCCCAAATGCATGGTAGCACTAAAACCATTGAATGGTACCGGCAGCTGTAGATGTGACTTAAATATTTTTTGCTAGCAGCTGTCATAAATATGCAATAATGCTCAAATAGTGCTGTCATTAAAACAAAATGGTGCTAGCATGAACATAGTTATAGTCATGAACAAGTCTCCTGTTGTCAAACCTTGTGTAGAAATAGACCGACATTACAGAGAGTAATGGAGATCACTAGGTTGTCGTTTGTAATATGTCACAGGACACTGCTTTGTACTGTGATTTGATTTAATGGGTTTGAAATGTTACAAACTTTGTGTGAACCTGATACGAGCACTGCTCAGTGTGGCAGAGGTAAGTCCTATTGTTTGGACTCCTGCTCAGATCCTAGCTCACCGTGGCAGGTTATTACATCAAGAGCATCATTTTTGTAATTAACATTACTCACGAAAGACTCTCCCTCATCTCTACGTCATGCACCAGAAATACAGACGCATCTCAGAGTTGCCTCATTTGCATGCCTCTCTGGCTGACTGAATTAAAGTAATATGTGGTGCATAAGTATAAAAAATGCACTCACAGTCTTCATGTACATGCATGTCCTCATCTTCAGATTGGAGGCGATAGGGCCGAGAACAACACTTAAAAAACGTGTGCCCTTCAAATATGATCTCAGGGTGTCACGCTAAAAGCTTTTTGGTTTTTGAAGAATTTGCCTCTTAAAATGGACCAGTGAGCAAAGCTATATGATAATAAAATACCAAAACTGAATAAGCATTTTAGCCAGTGCTATTTTAGATTTTTTATGGTGACAATTGTTTGTCTTAATAATAATTAAAAAAATATAATTATTCTGAAAAAATACGACTATATTATACAATTAAATAAATGTATTACTCAAATCTACTATATAAAACCTGTATGAATGTACATGTACTATATATATAGTATTACATACATATGTAGTACATATGTAATATGAATGCATAATATTTATAGTGGTGTGTTGACATATGACATCACTTCAGAAAAACAACTAGCTGTCTGGTTACATTGTATTTAAGAGAAAGTCCACTCTGCACATTTTATTACACATTTCTATATTTAAAGAATTACTCAGCCAGTTTTGCACTGTAATTCATGTAGTTAGTGAATAATAAACCTAGGGAAGTAATAAGGCTCTGATGTTAGGGGGTTAAGTAAACTATCAAGGGAGGAAAGAGACAAAAACATTAGTCTACGCTGAAGAGCCAATTACACAAGTTGTTTGGCTATGTTGCCCTCAGCTGCCTACAGCTACCTCTGGTGTGTCATAAGCTAATTATAACAAAGTTAGTAGTCACGTCAACTGGTGCTTCTGTTCAACTCAGTATTTTGCTTATACTAGTAGATGTGGGAAAGTTAAGTGTGTATTTGCCCATTTTAACATGTGTGCGATGAATAAACTATACTGAAATATCCATACTTCAAATCTTGACATTTGCTTTTGAAAATTGATAGACACAAAAAATACTGTTACCAATTATTTTATATTATACATATTTCTTTAAAAGGAACTAAATTGTTATTTTATGCTACAAAATGAAAAGTAACTTTTAATGTAAATCAATATGACAAGATTTTTTCAGGCATCTGTGGACCATTTCTGTTCTAAGATAATCTAAAGAACAGCTGATTGATTGTATAAACACGAAGATGCAAGGTTTTGCACTGCCAGCAACAATATACTGATCTTGAAACATACATTGCATCTTCAGTAGGAAATAGAAAAACCAAATAAAAAATTATATACTTGAGTATTATGCAATATTATGTTTTGTGAGACTGTATTGATTCCTATAACATTTATAATATATAGACATAATAACTGTGCTGTGTTTAAAGCCCTAACTGCTAGATACAAGTGTTTTATTCTACTTTCAGCCATTACATGTTAGCCTTAGCTGTGTATGTGGTGGAGTGTTTTTTGGAACAGATTTCCTAAAAGTAGATTTTAAAAATTGCAATATCGCCTTGCTCACAGCATCATAACATATGTATACTGAATTATAACCCTCATATTGTGATACCTACCATAGTTTTTGCCAGTACACAGTTTTATTAGCACGTTCTCTCTTAGAATTGGGCCAATGATCGGAGAGATTAGTTAAGACAGATTTTGCCTTCAACTATTCCTCCGTAGGATTTCGGAGGTCGTGAGTGTGGCTTGATTTGTATTCAAGTACATTTGGTCACAAACAAGATAGATGGACTGGAATAATGCTATTTTGTGTATGTTTGTGTTTCTGGCTGCTGAATAACTGCAATACAGTCAGTTCAGCAGCTATTGCTGCTTTCTTGTTGACACCCCCGACTCGGAAAGTCTAAAAAGCGGAGTTTCCCCATTAGTAAATATGACATCATGGTGCCGTTCATGTGAGATCATGTTGTAAATACAATATTTCCGGCACGACTTATAGGCAGCACAATGTAAAGTGTGTGTGTGTGTGTGCATTTGCAAAGTTTGACCTTTCTTATTGTAAATAAGAAGATTTAAAAGTATCAATACTGGTACCGAGATACTTGCTCTGGTATCAGTTAAAAACAAAATATATCTGTGGTATCGTCCCTCCCTCCCAGCCATACATGTATATTAGTTCACTGGCAAACTTGTTAAGCATATGGACCCAAACCAGAGGCTTTTTTCATACCTTTCACTTCACCTCGACGTGGGCTCTTACTTCAGGGTGCCCTGATATTTCCTGACATAGGCTGTTCTCACTGCTGTTTCAAATAAGTGATATTTTACAGCAAGTGGTATGTAAGTAGAATAAACGTTGCTGCGCAGGGTGCAAAAAAAAGTGTGCATCTATCTTTTTCCACCTTCAAACCACTCAGCAAGTCCATGTTCCCGGCATGCACATGCGAGCTGGGGGCGGCTCCTACGAATTTGAATGAAGAGAGTCACTTTCGGCGCCATTTTCGACTGAGCAGCAGCAACATCAACACCGCGGAGCGCTGAGCGGAGCTGCGTCGGAAGGTGGAGGAGAGCGGAGGAGAAATCTTTCTTTTTCAAAAAAAAAAAAATATCCCTCTCTGCTCGGCGGGAAAGACCACCGGGCCGGACACTTTCGCCAGACAAAGAAAGGAGAAAGATCGGCGAGCACGGAGCGCGCGAGCAGAAGGAGAAGTGAGCGGCTCTAACTGATAGGAGTCGTGGGAGGAAAAGGACTGTCTGTTTTTCTGATGCGTAGTCCTGCGCGGAGGAGCATTTTTTGAAAACCGCGAAAAAAATTTCCGAAAATTCGAAAACGGGCCGCGAAAAATCTTCAAAAATTCTGTAAAATAGCCGAGAGGGTCGGGGTTCGGTTTCGGTGCCGCGGAGTCGTTGATTTGGTCGTTTTGGCTGTTTTTTTCAACCTCGATTTTGAGCGGGAGACGGATACGGCGCTGGTGCGGCGGAGAGTCCTTCAGTATCTCTCTCTCTCTCTCTCTCTCTCTCTCTCTCTCTCTCTCTCTCTCTCTCTCTCTCTCTCTCTCTCTCTCTCTCTCTCTCTCTCTCTCTCTCTGATGCATCGACTGGAGGCAGAAATGACAAGTCGAGCCACTAGATACTCTCTCGACCATCGGAGCTGGTAAGCTTTGTGAGCCTTTTCTGCTGAACACTATTAGCGAGCGACGTGTTTATATAACAGTTGTGTCGAAAAAAGAAAACGGAAAACTGGCAGGTCTTTTGCGGCAGTTTTTTTTTTTGTTTGCGCCATTTTACGTCTATAGCCACGCAAGCGACTGAGAAATATATATATATATATATATATATATATAAGAAGAAAGGAATAAAAAAATAAAAAAAAGCTGTGTAATTTGGTGAGTCAGCATGGACGAGGTAACGTTAGTTAAGCCTGTAAACAAGCAGAAGCAAGGCTGGAAGTGTTAGAGCTGCAGTGTTTGTGTTCCAGCTACATGACTTTGGCTGTCATTTTGTTAATTTAGACACTGACCTTTTCCTTTTTTTTTCTTTTTCTTTTTTTCTTTTTGGAGGAGGAGGTGCTGCTTTTCTTGAAATGGGATGGTGCACTGTGTCCCCAAGTCTTTTCATTTGAAGAGAACGCATCATAGGATTTGCAGCTGAAAAGTGTGGAGAAAGTGGACTGGGAAGGGGGGGGGGGTGGTAGGGGGGAAGGGGGGTGTAGTGGGCCTTCTGTGGCTCCTTTTGCTCCAGCAAAGCTAAGAAAAGAGAAAAAAAGGCTCGTTAGTTTGCTGAGTAGCTTAGCTGACGTTAGCTACTCTCTTGTAATGACAGTTGTTGGGCTCAGGCCCACATCATTTAGCCTTTTGTTCTTAGTCATGATGAGTGCCATATTTCTAAATATACCTCATTTACATATTTTTTTTTCTTTACATGGTCTCTATTCTGCTGCTGTTTATAACAATAGTGACTGAGTGAAACAGACAAGGTACTTTTTTTCCCTCATTCTGAAAAAAAGTAGTTTAAGGTGGGTGGGAATGGTATTGAATTTTTTTTGTGAGCTGAAGTGAAGTTTGAGCTTTGCTGAGGTGTGCATGTTCCTCTAAACCGTTGTGGTGATTCTGAACTGGAGCCAGTTTTTGGCCTGTGTGGCTCACGGAGGGCGTTGCACACCTGGAGAGTCCTGTTCACATGAACAGAAATCCATTCAAGAAGTCCTCAGATTCATAAAACCCAGTCAAATCCTAATGTGTTAGGCAGCCGTTATTATTACTAATATCACACCTTGCTATTTTAAGAGGGGTGTGTGATGACCGTGAATGAATTATTTTTTTGGATTTATTTCGTACAGTTGTATGTAATAGCAGTGTTTACCTTCACATGACTCCTGAGAGTAGTTAATTCTCTGATCTTGATCAGATGGCATCAGTAGGGCTTCAGTTTTGCTATTTTCTTTCTTACTTTTAAGTTCAAGGGTTATATTCATAGTGAGTCTGTGAACAGTTGGCATTAGTAAGCAATGCCCAGTGGTTCCAGCTGTGATATGATTTACCAGTGTCCAGAGCAGGTTTCCAGTAGTTGTTCTCTGTTGTTGATCTGTAGTCTCACACTGTAAGAATACATTCTACACACACACACACACACACACACACACACACACACACATATCAAGTGGCAGGCCTGGCTCTTCTCATACGCAGTTCACCAATTCACAGTTACCTATAGATTACATGGGTGTTTGTGGGTTTTTTCTAAATATATAAGTATTATTTAATATTTTTGTAATAATTATTACATAATTTATATATATATATATATATATATATATATATATATATATATATATATATATATATATATATATATATATATATATATATATGTGTGTGTAAAATGATTTAATTTTTTATTTTTGCTGAGAAATTATGTTCATTGAAGATTTCAGGTTAAACTGAAATATCACCAGAAGCTGTATGCTGGCCAAATGATTACATGTCCATCTGTAGTGTTTGTTTTTTAAAGAAAAGAGTGTAAAATCCTCTTTCCTTGTGACATCTTAATACAGCTAAATATAAATATACATAATTACTATGCTATTATATTGTAATCTTCTATAATGTTATAATGTAAACTTCTGAATCAAAAGTTAGTTATGCAAGTATGTGCAAATACACACTTACACACACTGTACCAAACAGCCCCCTGACACATAGCTCTGTATGAATTTATAATTATAAATTATCATATTTTAAAATGTGTAGATATCAATACATACAATTGACTGCTTTTAATTGCAGTATATTTATTGCTGTCTATTGTTTTGAGGAAGTGCAGGGTAACTAAATACACTCCCATGTTACACATCCTTTAAAAAAACAACTCCACCGTTGCACAACACTTTCAGTGGTCACACTAACGTATGTGTACAAAAAGTGTAATTTATATTTAAATAATCACCTACCTAGTGACCCATAATTGCTTATTAGAGAGGAGAGAAAAAGTTATACAATATTATACTTACCTTCCGGTCATAGTCTGTAAGAATCTTAAGTCGTATGAAATGAACACTGTCATTGTAACAGTGGCCTCTGTATACATGCTGCATGTACAATTTCAACAGTGTCTTATTGAGTTTGAAAACTGATTTGTCCATTTAATTTGAATACTGACTTCTCCAAACTCTATAAGCTACTGTACCAACTGTCCCCCATGTTCCCACTTGTCTTGAGTGCAGCTTAAATTAGTAAAATATAGTATATATAAAGTTTTAAAATAAAATAAAGTTTTACTTAAAAAAAATTACAGAAAGTTGTTTATTGTATACAGCTATTATACATTTGTCTTGTTGGTAACTGTGAACTTTGGAGCCAGCTGGTGTGTTTTCAAATCCTCACTTTTGTGGAAGATAGCTTATTGTTAAGAACAATAATTAATATAATAAAATAATAATAATAATACACTTAAAAAAATAGGCACAATGTGATCTCACAGTAGCACACATTGTGTGTCAGGTGAGGCCTTATGGACATAATGAGGATGACCCACATAAATACACACACATTGTAGTTCGAGACTCAAGGTCAGGCGATGAAGTTTTGTGATATTTGTCTTTCAGGACATACTGGAGGCCTGATTCATTAATACTAGGCAACTTCATGTCCTAAGTTATGTGGTAGCTGCACACGTAGTAACTTCTGGGGGCAAAATAAATAAATTGACACATAAACAAGGCATGATAGCATTACCAACCAAGGGTGTAGGTTAGAAAACAATTAAAAACATCCTTAAATTAAAATTACTTTAATACAGATTGCGCAGATCTCGTCTTGCCTTAGTACGTTTATTATCATGGCATGTCCTGTTTTTGTTACATCATGCAGTTGTCTAGCTTTAAATCTAGGTTGTTAAGGGAGAAGTGTAACTGTGTTTATCTAGGTAACTTCTCACACATATCGCATTCTAGGAAAAGACATTATTTGTGCTAATGCTTGTGTATTTATGTCATTTTAAATATATGTCATTAGTTTGTACTATTCCACAACAGTCCACCTTAAGAATTTCTCCAATTTAAATATAGCACACTCATGGAAATGCATTGACCTTGCAATGTTGCAATGTCTGACTAATTATCAAACCCAGTGGATTAAGACATAGAGTATGTGGTGGCAGGTAGGTGAGTAGTCACGGTTGCTGACTTGGGAATATTTTCCCTCTTGGGGTACCGAATACCCCTCTGTCCAGCCCCATCCCAATCAGGACGGCCTTGTGGGGGGAAAGAGAAGAAAAAAATAGTTATTTGTGGCTTCACTTTTACTCTTTATAAATACATTTTAAAAAGACTTAACACTTGGACTCTTTTACAGTCTTACATGATTTATTCCCTGTATATATATATTTAAATGTAATAATGTTATATTTAGCTGCATTCTAGGTCAGATTTATCAAATACAGCAGTTATTACCAGCCAATAACACAGAATAAGCAACAATCAGTTCTACTCATCTCTCATCAGCTGTGGGCATTTTCTGTCATTCTTTTTGTCCAGTTTTTGGAAGGGGGTGGGCTCAAACTTTTTCTTGGACATATAGCCTACACATGCACTTTTGTTGTGACACAGCAACCGTGACCAATTAGTGGCAATAATGATCATCAACAATGACTTGTGGTGCACCGAAATGCCGTGCAAGCCCGTTCCCCTTCAAATTAGTCTGGCTTCAGATAGACTTGTAACCTCTTGGCAAATGTCCAAAAGGATACCCTTATGCATTTTGATACGGCCCCAGTTTGTTTCATAAAACTAAGACCATGGTTCCTGTTTGCCAGTGTGAGTTGACCAAAATTGTTTTTATTTGACTTACTTGAATAATAATATGATGGAATAATGTTATATATTTTTGTAGTACTAATATTAAATATTAAGTTGTATTTCTATGTAAATACAATACATAATTTTTTTATATGAATTTATATAGTGCCACACATGCCTCACAACGTTAATCACAAATGTTCTTGTTTAATGTGAACATTATTTGATATTTTATTTTGACTACGGCATCTCTCGCACTTTCAGTTTGACCATCAATGCCACCAAATTTGTTATACTGGTTGTACACGTCATATTCACTCCTCTACTGAATTTAGTAGTCATTTCTCTGTTGCTGGTAGCCTATTATACTAAAAATGACTCACGTCCTTCTAGCAAAAGACTGCCGCTGTGACCTCGAAGTTCTATCAATATTTAGACGAGAGCTTTACAGTTACTCGCAAGGGATAAAGTGGAGTTTAACAGATTTTTCTGTGATTTTTCTGCATCAAAAGAACTAATCTATATATATTTAGCCCACGTCGCTCTTGATTTTATCAATACAGATTTGTTTCTGTGTTTGTAATGTGCCCTGGTTTCAAAATTTATAATGCTTTGGTGTGTGACATGGGGTTGAGCAAGCTTGAAGGGCCGTATTGACTTCAAAGGGATCGCGTTTTAATCTCCCTTTGAGAGGAAGCCACTCTTGTAAATAATACAGACCCACTGCTCAAGTGAGTGGAGTTTTATCATTGTCTTGTATTTCTTTATGTGTCCATAAAAATTTTATGTTTTTAACTGTTTTCTCTAATAGTAAATTCTTAATCCGGATTGGTCACTAAATCAATGTTAAGTTTTAAATTTGTAAACTTATTTTTATTTATATTTTTTTTTTGGAAGGGGGGCCTCAGAGGGGCCCTATAAATTCAAGGAAGTTGGTTAAAGTGGCTTGAACATTAAAAAAGATTTGCATGTTATTTAAAGCCGTAAAACGGCAAGCGTAGGACGCCTTTGAAGGTCAGTGTTGTGGGGGATGGGGCAGAATTGCACAAGTTTGGTTGTCTGTAAACTCATCATTGCTTTGTAAGGATTTTGGTGTTGCTGGGTTTTTTGGTTTGTTTGTTTGTTTTTTGTTATTTTTGTCTTTGACCCTTAAGTTGGATTTTGGGTTTGAGTTTCTGGTGAATTTAGGGTGAAAGTCTTGTTTTTATTGTCAATTACAAAGCTACATTTGCTAGTAGGGAAACGTGGCTTGGGCAGTGTCCTGTCTCTGTAAACGTGGAGAACACTCAGAATACTTCACTAGTGCATTAGAGCTGTTCTCTACAGTGCACGTGCTGTCAGGGCAACCCCCCTCTCTGACGTTACTAAGGTAAATGCACTTGGTACTTGCACTTGTGCACTTGATCTGACTCTGTCTTCAAGGAGTTGTGGTTGACAAGAGCTGCAACTAAAAGCTGCTGAAAGGCCTGTATGTATACTCTGATGATTTTTATATCTGTATTTAGTTAGCAGTGTTTTTCAATGCTAAGACTAATTTATAAAAATAGGCCCTTTTTATTCGCTTGCCTACTGCCATGTTTTATTCTGTTACAAGACCAAATATCAGGCTCAAGTTTTTTTGCTGTGCTGTTGTTGTTTTTTTATGACATGGAGTACTAAAATGTAAGTTAGCCGAGTGGTGTAGTTTGCATGAGTGACCTGACTGCATAGGAAGTTGCAAAAACTGCTTGTGGATGGCTGTGTTTGGACATTAGGTGTGTCAGTTTTGTAGTGCAGTCGTTGGTTTGATAATTGCTATTGCAGTGGGCTGTATAAACAGTTGCTGCTGGAGAGTACACATATACATACACACACATAAACATGCACACGTGCTTAATCATGATTGATCACGCTCAGAATATTGTAAAATACTGTTTTCTTTGTTCGGTACAGTAGTAAAAGCAAGTAAAAGTACTCTTGCAACTTCCCTTTTTGTGGTAGGAAGTAAATGTTTTTCTCTAAGCTTTTGGCATACGCAGTTACAAAGACGAACATGGTTACACTACCCTCTCAGCAGCCTAGATTAAAATGCTAGACCACTGCATGATGTAAGAACAGCATAACATAATTTTATTATTATTTATTTTTTTATTTATTTTTTACAATTTCCAAAAAGAAATAAGATAAGATATTATTTTGCTCTGCTTGAGGCCTGCTTGGGTATGGTGATGAAATATCTGGCTACACTTTTTTTTTTTTTTCCCCCCTAACCCTCATGTTTGTCTTAATGGTTGAATTTTATCACTGCTCATCAATAAATACACGAATATCCAGTTTCACTCTGGATTATGAGCATCTACTTGTCCTAAACGAGGGATTATATATATTATTTTGACAGTTTATTCAAAATTCTAGTGCACTTCATGAAAAACAGATGAACATAAGTAAAACTAATTACCAGTTTGAAACGTTTTAAATGACTTGAATGATAGTGAAGGTGGTGAAAGAGTTGCTTCTGAAGCCAGAGCAGGGAATTGTTGATTATTTGATACGCAAGATATGATGAGAGACGAGTTTGCTTTGGTATGTGTGGTGTAAGAGAAGTGTACTCTCAGCTCAGTGAGTGAAATAAATTTTGTTGCAAGTTTTAAAGTTGCCTAAAATTTGCTTCTGTGTCTGTTCAGCTAAGCAAGTGTAGCACAATGTTTTTTCTTTCTTTTCTTTTTTTATAGTCCTTTTTGTGTACACTTCACTTCTGAGTGGACTGGAAATCTCAGACCTAAAAAAAAAAGAAGAAAGAAAAAAAATATTTAAAATTAGTTAAAATTATTGAGTTGCAGGAAAACTCTTCTCCTTTGCACATAACACACACACACTCACTCTCTTTCTCTCTCACACATAAAATCACATGAACACACACACACATGCTTGGACAAAATATAAAACATTCTTATTAACCTATTTTATTTTTATTTTTTTATTTTTTTTTACATATATATAATTTTTAACAGTGAAATATTGAATTGGCTTGCAAATTAAAAGTACACCAGTCTAGCCACACAACTGAACAGTACCAGTGAAACACTCCAGTGATGTAACTCCAGTGCATGCATTGCAGTAATGCCTTTTTTCTCTCTTTATTTTTTTCACAGGCAAGGGAAATGGTTACGCACAAAGCAAGGGACGGCAGTATCTCAGAATCGTGCCAGTGGTAAGTAGATTAGTTAATTTCCCCAAATCATATGTTGCTGCATCTGTGGGACTCGGGAATAGCCATCCAGAGTTTTTACACCATGTCTGGGACGTCCCGTTTCCAAATATAGCCACACACAGAAACGCACTGAAACAATGTAAGCATTGAAGCCGTGGTAAACAGAGGCAAATGAATAGAGTGACTGTAAAATATGTGCGAGATTGGAAGTCTGATGAATGCTGGAGCATAGAGACATTTCATTGGTCAGATTATGTAATTGCTTCAGAGAGGAGAGGCAGTGGAAGAGCTGTTGGGAGTAAAATACTGTAATTTACTTATCTGTATCGTGGAACAGCACCTAGAATACAGTGCTTCTATGTAATTTTACAGTTTCACGCTGATAGCAGACGGTTTACTATCTTGTCTGACTGAACTGCACTGCTACACACACCGTACATCTGGAAATTCAACAAAAGATGCAAGGTTATATAATTACAGAGACAGTTTAAGAGAAACTTAGTACAAACAGTTATGTTCTTTGGCTTATTTACGTGCAGTAATTAATATTTAATATTCAGACATTCTCCCGCCATAATTTGACTGGGAAACTTGTCAATCTAGTTTAGATGGATGGCAGTTGGTCTGACTTTTTGTGTGTGGGGGCTTTTTTTATTTTGCTTTTTTTCTCTCTCGCTCTCTTTTGTTCTTTGCACCGTATTTAAACACTTGCTAGACAAAGGTGTTGTATACAGGAGGTTTGCTATATTTAAGTAAAGAGAGCTGGAGGCAAGAGCTGTGTGTGTATGTGTGTTTATATAAGATATATATATATATCATGTAAATAATGTTTTTTAGAAAAATAAAATGATGGGGGGAAAAAAGATTTGTGGCTTTTGGCAGGGGATAATTATGAAATGAGATCTTATGGTTGACCATTTTGAGCCACGTGCCACTGTGTAGGTTTTTGTTGTTTTAAAACAGAACAAATCCATATCTGTGTCCTTCTTCAAACTACTGTCTTAATGAAGAAGGCTCTGCAGCACTCCAGATTTTAGATTTGCAGCGTGCTTGTGTGTTGAGATTTTCTTAAACTGTACTACAGTCCATTTTTTTTGTAAATTAGAAAAATTAAGCAGAAGGAGTGACCTGGTGCACAGTAAAAAAAAAATCACTGTTGAATCAACTACTGCAGCACTCAGTTACATACACTTACTCTAGGTTACATGAATAGTGTAATAGTTTAAATGTACATTGTACAGAGTTGACTAGTGAAATGAGCACAGTGAGAATGTACATGTAGAATTAAATGAAGGCTACAAGAGTTAAAACAGGACTGTCTGGAAAATGTAAGAGCCTTAATGAGTTAGAACATGACTGCTCTAATTAAATATTCACTGTAAGAGTTAAATTTAGAGCTTAGTGAGTTAAATAAGTACTGCTAAAGTTAACTGCACCCTGTTATGGGTTAAGTGAATACTATAAGAGACAAACGAACCTTGTAGGGGAGATGCGTGTGAAATGCGGGCCGTTTAGAGTCAAAAGAAGATGGTAAGAGTTAAGTAAACACAGTTGGGGTTAAACCGTACTAGTTAAAGAGGCACTGGACACCTCGCCGTGTTTCTGAACTTGTAAACGCTGCTCGTCGTATTTGACGTCAGTGGACATTTTATTAGAAACGACGAGCTGGACAGGTTGCTGATGCCTCACGTGCAAAGGTGCTGTTGTACTCCAGATATCTTATTCCTGGCACGCTTAGGCTATTGGTTGATTTTGATTATTATTTTTTTTAGTCACTGTGTCAAACCTGACATCAGTACAGGGTTCCTGTAGTTAGGCTAATATTTTTTTTCCTCTTTGTTGCTTTCAGGTTGGCACATCGACGTCCCCCCGTTCGCGCTCTGCTGCGCGAGCGTGTCTGCCCTTTCTTTCTTTCCTTTTTTTTTTTGGTCGCGCGCTAAACGAGTTTCCGCGCGTGTGCGCGAGCGCGTGAGCGCGCGCGAGAGAGACAGAGAGAGAGAGAGCGAGCGAGCGAGAGCGCGCGGAGCGGGCCTGGCGGTGCCGTAGCAGCACAGAATGGTTTGTGAGTTTTTAACAGGGGGGTGCAGGCCGTGCTGTGCTGCGGCAGCAACGCCAGGACTGAAGAGGGTACGGAGAGGGAGAAAAGTAGGCAAAAAAACAGGAGCCGGTGAACGTGCGCGCGCGTCTGTGTCTCCTGAACATCGCCGCGACTGGCTGCCTGGCTGTAGCAGCACGTAAATATTGGAGTTAAAGCAGTAGTGAATCCTCCAGTATTGACCGTGCTGCTGAAGTTAGGCGGGCCGTTTACCTTCCAGTGGAGTCTCCAGGCGAGGATTAGTGCTCTGACTGCACCAGCATCACCCATGGAGAGGGGCAGAGGAGGAATGGAGGAGTGTGGGGCCTACCAGTGCTCTGTGTAAGGAACTGTAGTGGGCCTACCAGTGTTTTATATGGAATTAGTATTTGTACAGACCTGCTGATGTTTTATAAACAGTCATGATGGGTATAAGCTTACAGATGTTTCACAAAGAGTCTGGATGGTAAGGGCCTACCGGTGTTTTTAAAGCATTAAAATGGACTAGTTTTTTATTATTAAAGAATTATGATGTGTGCAGGCCTGTGAAAGAAGTATGGAGGGACTACCAACGTTTTTATAAGGGACCTTGATGGGCATGAGCTTAGCAGTGCTTTGTAAAGAATTATGGTGGACCAGTGTTTTGGAATGAATAATGTTGGGACCTTTAATAAATAATTATGAGCCTACCACTGTTATGCCTAAAAAGTATGATGGAACAGCATTTTATAAAGAATTAAGATTGGTTTTGGCCTGCCAGTGTTTTATCAATAAACATAGTGGACCCACCAGTGTTTTGTAAGGAATTATGCTGAGTATGGGCTTACCAGTGTTTTATAAAGAAAAAAAATACGATAGACAAGTTTTTTTTATGTAATAGCATTTTCATGAAAAATGTGATGGGTATGGACCTGCCAATGTTTTGTGAGGAGAAATGATGTGTATGGGCCTGCTATAGTTTTTGAGAAGGATGTTTGTATAGCTTCTAACACCTTTTTTGTTGTGCTTAAAAAAATATGATCCATATTGCTGTTGGAACAAAACTGTATATCTCCAATGTAACTTTATTATTATAATTTTTTATTTATTTTTTTAAGTACAACCAGACATTTTTCTCACAAGTAATTTTGGCCCATTACTTTGTCTTCATTTAATATGAAATTTACACATAATGTAAAGGGCAACAAACATTTTGCTATAAAAAAAAAACCAAAACAGAAAAGTAATAAGGCTTTATTCACACAACAGCAATATGTATGTCTAGGCCATAATCCTGACTGGGTGTAAACTGTAACTCTGGGTTTCTAAATTCATGAAGAGATAGTTCCTTGTGTTGGTGAACAGATGGCTTTTATTTATTGCACAAGAAAATTAATAAAGTGTGATCAAATAAAGTCGAGTCCTGTGATCTATATATACAATTTGGACGTCCAGGTTCATACATGTCAGGTGTTAGAAGTCAAGTATACAGCTATCAGAAATGTATAATCTGCATGGCTATTTTATATTTAGCAGGTCTAAATTCTTAAGACATTCAAACATCTCTCTGGGGCCTAGTAGGTCATGCTCCTTAGACTCTTTGGTGGGGGAAAGTGTCCCTAATGATTTAACCTGGCCGAGCAACGCACATATAATAAAACCTTTCACATATGCATGACTGCTAAATGTTAAAAACAAGGCAAGGATGGCTCGAATGATAAAAAAGCTATCATCATATTCCCCATATTGCCCTAAATAACACAGCATCGCCATCTTCTGGGAAGCCTTAAACTGCCTCAGGGTCTTGCGTCGCACGACGGTTGGGTTTTCTTTTTGTTTTTTTCGTTTGAGATTTCACAATGAATGGAAAATAAGTTGATAGGATCGCACAAAGCATTAGTCTTAATTTTTTGTGCTTTCGATGTTTGTTTTGATGCAGGTTGCGGTTCGTTGATGAGAAGAATATTTCTACAGAATTCTTGCGGATGTTGATTAAAGTGCTATTTTCCCACCTGCAGGCCAAGAACGAGTTTCAGTTCGTCTATTTCGGAGGCAGCGACCCTGCAAACAGTAGGAAAACGAATATATGTTAATTTACAGCTACCATTGCGCAAAATACGCGACTGCTCTATACAGCTTTAGATGATTCTACTGAAAACACCACGTGGTGCAGGAGAACGTGCTGGGTGCTCGTGCTGTATAGAGCAGCGTCTGAGGCGGATATCAAAAAGATCTGTGCAAATATGCTTTCATGCTGTTTTTTGTTTTTCCTCGTCTCACCTTGCAGACAGCTCTTCTCCATTGAGGAACTCAGCGCTGACGTGGTGGAGTGACGATCTACTGAGGCTCCATCAGATTCAGATTATGGATCTGAAACTTTTGTTTTTTTCTTGCGTCCAGCGCAGCAAGACTCAGGCTTCTGGATGAAACCACTCGGAAGATACTTTCGAGCATCTCACATGGCAAAGTGCAAGACGAGGATTTCGATTTAGCGGCGCAAAGAAGCTGTTAAGAGCCGTTCCTGTGAAATTCACCCTCACGCAACGGTTCGTCAGGTCTAATCACCACGCACTGGATTAACGTTATAAATAATGCGTCTAGTTCTCCAATACTCCGAAACTTTACTCTCTGCTCATTAACATCTGGCGGTGCGCAAATTTAACCCCTTAAACCGCAACGCTCTGCGCGTAGGTCCGCACTTCCAGTTCACAACCCGGGAGTTAAATCAGGGCTCCGGTCCTGGGGGGCTGGTGTACAGCAGAGCAGGGTTTAGTGATTTGTCTCCTCAAGCCCACCTGCACTCATCTGTAGGTTTGGTGTTTGGGCTTTAGTTGGTAAACTACCAAACTCTGAACTAAACCCACAATCTGGGTCGTTTAGGGTTAATGCATAACTTGAGTATGATGTCTTCTTGAGGTTTATTTTATTTTTTTACTTTCATTTATATATATATATATATATATATATATATAAAATACAAGACATTATATAAATAAACCAGTGACCAGTTTCTCAGACCCAGAATGTTCTTAGTTTATAGACATTAAGCTAATCTTTTAATATTGACACTGCAGCTTAGTCCAAGACTAAAGTTTTAAGAAGAAGTACTTTGGTTTACATTATATGAAGGCTCATTAAAACCATATATAAAAATAGTTCTCCTAATAACCATCCACTGAACGGTTCTTTAGAAAACCAGGTGTTTATCTTCTATGAAGTAAAGAACCCTTTATTTTAAGAGTTGTAGGCTTGATCCAGGTGGGCTAATGGTGAGAAATGGAGAAATGACCAGGTCAACAAATTAAGGCAGTCACTAATACTTTAGTTGTATAAACTTTTTGTGCTAAATAAACGCGGATGGCTTCAACTTTTGAGACGGCAACAGACTATTGTGGCAACCTTTCAAACGCACGTGAGCCTCCAGCGTCTCATAAAGTGTAATATCTCATAAAAATCGCTTTAATGTCTCATAAAGTCTGTGTTTCAGAGCATCACGTGAAGCGCTGGCGCGGAAGCTCAGCTCTTTGCCTCCGTGCAAATGAGACGAGCTTGAAAAATCTGTAGACAAGTGTGGAAACCTTGTCATCTACGTTGCTCCTGTCAGAAAACCTGAACACATCGGGATCCTCGCAAAATCATCACTGACATGCTTTGATTCCCTCACAGTGAAGCCTAGGGTGAAAGGATGACGGAGTGAGGACGGAGACACAGACCATTGGATCGTTGCAGAGAAGGAAAACGAAAAAAGAAAAAAAACGAGATGTCCGTGTTTCAAAGATGATGACTCAGCTGACACACACATACACACACACTCAGGTCACTCCATTTCAGGTTAGTGCAGGTTGTGCTCACCACAGCGCTGCCCGCAGGTGCGATGCTAGCACAATTAAAAACACTTCTGACAGTATATACCGTGTCATATAAGCTACTGCAACATATACGGCTGGATCGCACAAGAAGGAGTGAATATAAAACTCTCTGCTTCGTCTGTCCACATCAGCATCTCATGTGTGTCTTAACAACAAACTCTGACGGACGCGGCAGCTTAAGGGTTAAGCCCGAGTACTTTCCCTCCAAATGTAGGCTTTTCGATATATAGTATTTTTTCCCACTCTTTCATGGCTCTGGTGCACCTTGTCTCGAGGAAGGCGAGGAGACATCGATAATAATCTTTAAAACAAAAAAAATAGCAGATCTACTCATCAGAAGACAATATGCTCTTAGATAATCGCCTCAGCGTTGGAGTGACTTTTTATACCGAGCCGAATAACTCAACATCCAGCACTAAAGCATGACTTACATCCTCAGTCTGCTGCGTTTTGTCTCCCCACATCTTCTATATGCTACACAAAACCGACTAAACTTAGGCCAAAAATAATAATCACCAAAAGCAGACTATCGAGAAGAAAAGACGTTCGTATGAATAAGTGAGTATAGTTAGCTAAGCTAGCTAGCGGGGAAAAATAAACACAACTTGGGTTAGAAAAAAAAGAGAGATGACACCAGAAATATCGTCACAGAATATTGACCTACTGTACCGTCTTTTGGTCCGTTTACCTTCACATCTGTTTACTGGCGAGCCGCCTAAAGAAAGAAAGAAGAGAAACCAGAGGACCCGTGTGAATGGAGAGGTTTATAAAAAGCTAAAAAACTGTTTCTGCTATCAGGGAATCCCATAAAACTACTGACGCCGTTTTTTCGAGGCGGGCGATTTTTATTGGACAGAAACCGCGCGCGCGCCAGTTACCAGGGCGATTGTTGCTGTGCAGATTTCAGAACTCGTTGCTCGCCGAGTGTTTGTACATAGTTGCTGTTTTCGGATGAACGTTAAACGCAACAAAACTCCCGATTAAAAATACACGTTTTTACTTTTCCAGTTCCGCTGTGACTCCGCGAAGCCAGCGCGCTGGAATGATGATGTCTTGGTGTACGGACGCGGGCGCGGATACGAAGCGTTTCGTTTTTCGGCGCGGTTGGTCAAATCCAGCGAGTCCCTAACTTCCCTAGAGGTGTTGTTGCCATGCAAAACTTAGCGGTGGGAGCGGAGCGGAGCTAAGTTAAGATTTTAAGGTCACGCAGATTTTGACACGACTTTATTTTGTTTCCCTCTGTTTCTCCACCTGTTTCATCCCTCGCTCCCTCTTCATCCCACGCATGATCATTTGGTCAAATCAGCGCCAAAACACGCTCAATCCGTTTTGTTTATTTCGCTTTTACAACTGTTCCCCGCTTCATATTGCTGTCCATCCTTCAAAGTAATGGTTCACCAAAAATCTAGTTTATATCCGACGTGGATAGGTCACTGCCGCTCCTCGGTATATCACTAGACTTGTACGTCTATAAAAACTATATAAGCCAACTTCAGGCCCCAGACATCCGTAAGAGAATTATGTACATTTTAATTTCCGGTGTACTAGTCCTTTAATCCAAGTACTAGTCCTTTAATCCACTTGTACTACATTCATGTGCATTATTAGTATGCATATTTACTCAGTATTGAATGCTTGAATATGGGGTCTGACTAATGCATATATATATATATATATATATATATATATATATATATATATATATATATATATATATATGCCTAAAACTATCATTTAATGTGTGATGGGTGCAGGATTACACACCTCGGCCACTTTGGATTACCAGAATTCAGGGTTTTGTATTCTTCCTGTGTTCTTGTCCATCATGTAGTTCTCTGCTCACTACGAAGCCCAGTATGCATTACTCAAATACAACATACGAGGGTACCAACCCCCTCACTGCAATACAGAAACCCACTGATGTACTACTGATTTAGAGGCAAACAAATGCATCCTCTGTTCCCAAGCAGTGCTTTAAAAGTTCCTCCCACCTTCAAGATACATCATCAGAACATGATGTGGTCTTTACACGGGAGGGTCCCACTCTCATGATTACTGTAGCATCCCTGTAAGGGGATAGCAGGCATGTTTACAACAGACGTAGCGATGGTTAAATGAGTCAGTTTGCCACTTTGACGTTAAATAAAACTTACCTGCGGCCGCTAGATGGCGCTGTTGCCCTTCTTTGGGCCTTCCATGACAAATCTGTGCGCTGCGTCATTTCCGGTCTGTAGGAATCACGGATGTGATCGCAGGAGAAAATGACCTCCGTCAAAATGAGACTAGAATAGCTTTGTTTTAGTGGCGGTTTCGTTCATAGATACACTTTCTTCTACCCGGGCAGTTGTCTGTGAGTGTCGTATCGCCATGGCGGGTCTGTTTTCGTGTTGTTTCGACTGCGCTCGCGGGAACTCCGGCCACGTAACCCTAAAAGAAATGCCAGCGGTCCAGCTAGATACGCATCACATGGGTAAGTGATCTGTAACACTCATCCACTGTACACAGCAACACCCACGTTACACTACAGCCCGAGCACAGGGACTCCTCACTGGCGTAGACTGTCTAAGATTGCATACAGAGCTGTCTCACACTTTGTACACACGATATATTCTAGTGTTGTGTTTCCAACCTGTTCTCGTAAAAATACATTAAAGCTCTTTGGATTAAAATCTAATGGTGTTTCTTTCTACAGGGAATTCAGACTAGAGACCACTAGTTTCCTGCAGAACATCTTAGGAAAACCATCACTTCAGTCTAGAATCAGTCACAGGTCAATAGCTAAACCATTAGGACACAAAATACCATCACTAACTGTAAGACTATTAACAACCTGATTTTATATATATATATATATATATATATATATTAGGGATGTAAGAAAATGTCGAATATCGGGATATTTTGTTTCGTGATACTGTATCAATTTTCCAAAACACAGTGTCAATACACAGATTTCTGGCAGACAGTGAATCATTGTGTGTTGTGTTTATAGCTGTGACCACTAGATGGCAGTGTTGTAATCCATTTTCAGCTCCACTCCAACAATAACAAGCAGCACAAAGGCGTAATGCCATTGTAAGCATTGATAAACCTGTTCATATAGTGATGTGTTTTTAATAGTAGGATTTGAAAAATCGCAATATATCACTTCACATGCAGTATTGCGTATTGTATCGCCAGGTTCTTGCAAATACACAGCCCTTATATATATATATATATATATATATATATATATATATATATATATATATATATATACACACACACAAAAACATTTTATTTCATTACTGCAACAAATTGACATCATTGTGGTTATTTTGGTTAACATCCTTTCAGATTACAACAAAATAGTGAAGAGATTCGAAAGTCTAAAGGAGTTTTGGTTTTAAATATTACAAAATGAACTAAAACAGAATGTGAAGAAATAACCATTAAACTGATAAAACATCTACATATCATGTTGCAGAGATATCTACTTAAGTTAGCATGCTAATCAGCTGGCCCTGGCCCATTCTGTCTCATAATATCACTCAAGATAGTGAGTCACTGTAGCGCTGAGTCAGTCCAACATTAGAAGTTTTTTTGGTGATATGTTGACCCCTATGTGAGTATGAAGTCAACAGGTTATGTCATCTTACACATTTCTCCTATACAGTTGTTTCTAAAAACAAAAAATCAAAACAAATGTACACATCTGTGACACATTGCTGAATAAGAGTAAAAATGCAGATGAACAGAATCAAAAATTTACTTTTTGCTCTACAATATAGAGTACCAGGTGATCTACTGAATGCCTCAAAGGTTTATAACCCTCAAATCTTTACTGGTTCCCTGTACATCTATGAGTCATAGAAAGATTTTATTGCTCAAAACTGTACCTCACCAGTTAGCTTCTATCAACACTACCCCAACAGCCCTGATGCCTGTTTATCTCCTTCTGATTTTAATGTATCTCATCCAACATTATGTATTATTTCTATGTTTTTAAGGTCTTAAACAGGTAGCCTAGAGCATCCGTTCATGTTAGCGTTAGATGCTTGTGGTGGTTATGTCTAGGGAGCATCAAAAGAGACATAGAAGCAAGTAAACAAGCAAATCACATTGTCATTGTTTTATTATTAAATAAAGTATTTTTTATACTGGGCACATTATTTCTTACTTTCTCTTTTGTACTGAGGCAGGTTTTTGTACTGATAAGGTTCTAGTTTCACCTTTGGTAAAGTCTGCATGATTGACCACAGTTTTCTAGTTAACTTGGAGATTTTTGAGTTCTCTGCTTTTTGTGAATGTGTATTTGGTATTACAGGCACTGATGTTGTCATTGTGAAAAGTGGCAGAAGAATATGTGGCACAGGCGCCTGCATTGCAAACGCACCTCTCCATCAAAACAAGAGCTACTTTGAGTTTAAGATTCAGTCCACAGGTAAGTTTAGGTGCATTTATATTTAGCAGCTGTTTTAATTTTATGTTGGTGGCTAGAACCGTCATTTAGGTAGTACCATAGTGTGAGATGGTTCTGTTGTTGACCTATATGTTGACCTCGCTCATTCTCATAATTGTGTGCTAGTTACATATTAGTTTCATAGTAATAATGAAATAACTTACAGTAGTTAAGTCCTAAGACTAACAACTGAATAATAAGTTTAGCCTCTTACTTCACACTTGTTATTACATAACCCACACATTAGATTAAAAGTAGTTGTTTAATTGATTCACAGTAGTTAGTATGTAGATTTATGACTGAATTATATGCTCGAGTTTAGAGAGGCTTTAATGTATCTTTGTCAGAAAGACACTTTACTGGTGGAGAGGCGCCATAGTCACCAGTAGTTTCACAGCAAGCGTATTGTCCACGGTTCTTGACAGGTGTTTGGGGAGTAGGGGTAGCGACACAGAAAGCCAACCTTAACCAGGTCCCACTGGGAAGGGATGCACACAGCTTAGTGCTGAGGCAAGATGGAACTGTGTACCATAACAACGAGGAGAAGAACCGGCTACCAGCTAACAGTCTGCCACAGGAAGGAGACATTGTGGTAAGTTTCTGAGGTCTCAGCGCTCTTGATGAGCTGTGTTGTGACATGGGGTGGGCATTGTGGCAAAATCTAAAAAATATATAAAAACAGTGTTCTATATACTGCACTCAGTCCAGTTAACAGTGATCATTGTGTTGTTTTAGTTATTTAACATTAGTCTTTAAGTACTGACACTGTCCCCATTGTGATGTAATGCTGTTAAGGTTTAGGTTAAGGGTTGGCCACTGTGTACCACATGCATTATTGGTCTGTTTGACCACAGCATTGCGTTTGCTTTTATTCAAGTTGACCTTTTTCATCACAGCACCAACACCGGCGTGGTAGTGTATAAAGTATTACTAATAAGGTGACTGTACATAGTCCAGCAAGCATGAAACCTGAAACATTTATTTTTCTCTAACTTTGTTTATTTGCAGGGTGTTACTTACGACCATGTGGAGCTAAATTTGCACCTGAATGGGAAGAACATGAACTGCCCAGCATCGGGCATTCGAGGAACAGTTTTCCCTGTAGTGTACGGTGCGTCAGACTGTTGTGGAAACAGCCATTTTTCTTTCCATGAAATGGATTGCATTAGTAGCGCCCCAAAAGACACTTGTATTTTACACGTACACTAAAGCAAACAAATGAGCATTTCTGAAAGCAGTACTGACTGTACTCTGTGAATTTTACTTTATTCAACAAACAGTGAGAAATCATCTAAAAACAGTGAGAAATCATCTAAAAACAATGAGAAATCATATGAAAACAGTGAGAAATCATCTAAAAACAATGAGAAATCATATGAAAACAGTGAGAAATCATCTAAAAACAATGAGAAAGTTTCTCAGAATAATGAGAAAGCATCTTTAAAAAAAAAAGATCTGACTAGCAAGACAATATCAATAAGAAAATATCATAGCAAATTGTATTTGTCACATCAATAATCATACACGGTACAAGTAATAGTGAATTGCTTTGACAACTGCCCGCTCACATGAAACAATAAGCTAACATGGAGTATAATATGGGATATCTGAAGTATAAAGGAATGTGTATTAGGTAAGAGCAAGATAAATAAACATAATAAAAAAAGTATATTCTGAGATTATAATATAACAAGGAATAATAACAAGACAAGATTTATTTTTAAATGAGAAATTATTTTAAACTAACAAGAGATTAAATATGATTTCATTTGGCCTCAGCTTTTGGGTCTCTTGTTTATCAGTGGAAAAGCACTAGCCTACATTTGCCATATATAACATAAGCTACAAAAACAAGCCGTATTGAATTTGTTGTTTTTTCTGATGTTATAAAAACCAACAAATTACCCATATCCATATATTCAGCCTACAGGGCATCCATTTACACAGAAGTAGCCCAGACTGCATTTCAAATGAGGCACAATACATGGCAGCCAATCAGAACAGAGATCAGTTCTAAAGCTTCAAATCAGGCTGGATTATGACTGTTTTGGTGTATGTATATATATATTTGTCTCTCACTGATGCCGTATCTAATTTGGACATGTATATCTTTTTTTTTAAGAATGCACTCTTTAACTTTATTTTTTCTTTTCTACCTCTCTTGCAGTGGATGACAGTGCAATATTGGATTGTCAGTTTAGTGACTTCTACCATTCTCCCCCACAAGGCTACCAAAAGATTCTTTTTGAACAACAGATATTCTGATCTTCGGAGGCACTCCACGTCCGTCAGCTTTCCAGTTATTTGTGTCCGTTCCAGCTACTAGATCTTAAGGGCAGCCAGAGATGGAAATGAAGCACTATGTGTTAGTGATTATGTGGCTGATGTTTTGCTCTGCTGGTTCAAACGTGCTGCGTTGTCAGTGTTACGTCTTCTGTGATTTTTGCTCATGTAGAATTGATGCGTTTTGGCAGTCGGATCCCTCCACGTTTGCCCTGTTTTATGTACTTATTAATTATTTTTATTTGCATTATTTAATTTACAGTTTCTGTAAAGTCCTCCAAATTTCTGGCACTTTGCTTCAGACTACAAAAACATTCTTTCATGTGTTTGATTCATGTTCTAATGCAGTCATGTGATAAATTCTTGAACGTTCAACGAACATCAGGGGTGTAATTATTTAAATGTTACAGCTGACATAATTACCGATGACCTACACACTCTGTCAAACAGTAAAAAAAAAATGCTCTTGCAGTATAGCTAGATGCTTTTCAATTAAAATAAGGCAAACCAAATCCAGAATTATATTTTATTCTGTATATTTCTATTAAACAAACATGTCTGGAATGAATATCTTTGTACTGCAATTGTTTTACTGTTGCAGAAATATCTTAATAAAATTAGTTTTATTTTTATTTTTTGTAACACCCACTAAAACCATATAGCATCACTAGTTCATCTAACTTTCTCATAGTTCACTACATTTTCCATATTCTGTAACTTTCTTCTTATTCTTTATAACGATCAAACTCTTTCCATAACTTTGCGTAACTAACATGTAATAAGTAAAGTTGAGATAATATCATATTGTTTGGGAGGCAGAGAAGAAAGATGTAGTGCCTATACTGAGTATTTTATATCCAAAGTGAGATGCCCTACTATATTTGGTTTTAAGTTGTACTGTTTTTGTTCATAAATATAATACTAAGTGTAGAAATAGCCTGTATGACAATACTAGTAATGTTTTGTATGCACTAATCACTTGTGTTATTTGTGTGATACTTATTGGTAAAGTAATAAAAACATTGCTCTTTGGTAGAAGTGTTGTAATTTCACTTGCATTACACAATTGTTGAATTATTATTATTATTATTATTATTATTATTATTATTATTATTATTATTATCAGTTTTTTACAACAAATACAATATGGACATAAAATGCTTTGCATGCTTGTTGATAGAAGCCACAGCTTTAAGCCAGTACTGGACATTTTTTGAAGCTTCTGCCAAATATTTGATACGGATGAGCCATACTGCTAAATTTAGTTTCACTTAATAATCTGATCATTAACGTGGTCGTGTAAACAGCATATACTCCATGTCTTCAGATCAGTTTAAGGCCTGAACTTTAGCTCAGTAATCCGATTTCTCGGTGCGTATACATCCTTACTCTGATTTCTTTCAGATTTCTCAGTCTGCACATAAGCGAAAACAGATTGTGGTATCAAAAAACAGTAAGCGGTGTTTAAAACAGCAACCGTGAGAATGGTAACCAAACAGGTCTGAAGTGAAGCTGAAACTAACCACGTTTACAACAATATAAATAATGCACATACTACATCTTCTAGATGGTTTATGTTCATATTTTCTGCCATTTGAAGTGCAGCGTGAAGTTTGAATTTTGTAAAGCAAAAATCTTCTAATTAATTGACTTATTATAGACCCACACACTTGAGTGCATGTAAACATATCATACCATGATATTCAGAAACAAATATCATCTTACATATGTAAAGAGGGAATTCTTTTAGATGTCAAACAGTGATCAGCAAGTGCAGAATTCAAACAAATATACTCACTTTAGTAAATATATCTACGTTAGTATTAAACTCGCAAGCAGGAGTGAAATATCAACAGGAGAGTAACATTTAGACAGCACAACCCTAAAATGCAGCCAATACCATCCTATCATCACTGTATCCCCGCCCCGTTTTTATTTATAGTTTTTGTTTTTACATTATTTGAGCATGAGAGCTGTACTTTACACAGTGTCAAAAAACTGGACTCACAGAAATGATCCAAAAAACTTGGAAAATTTGGCTTTGGCACAAGGCTGTATAGCCCTGAACTGCTGGGGGTGGGGCTAATTCATTTCCTACAATGACTGGCCTTTTACTGAGATGTCAAGTGGGATTTCTAACAAATAGAACGTAAAGACTTACAGACATAAACATACACCCATGCCCACTATTGGTCAGTGCGTGAATGTGTGGCAAATAAACTTTCCAGGTAACTTGGCTATGATTTCTTTTTGTGTCCACTTCAGACAACAGACACTTTTTAACTAGATATATATCTCCACAATTACAGCTCCAGTACAAAATGTTGTATTGAAGTTAATGTTACATTTTATGCAGATCAGAGACGTTATATACGCAAGACCTATGCGCCAGACTTGAAGTAAAGTGCTTGTATGGTAGTACAACAACTGATGGGACTTTCTGAGCATATCTGAATATAAATATAGTGTATGAATATATGAATCTCAATATACATTGTGATTACTGACTTGCTTTGGTAGAGCATAAGGTTTGGATGGTGGCACACTGCCACACTAAATGAACCCCTCACACCAGACCTGAGCAACAGTGGTTCACATCCTACACGTGTATTTACCAAGAACTTTTTTCACTTCTTAAACTTAAGACACACACAGCATCCACATATATATATGTGTGTGTGTGTGTGTGTGTGTGTGTGTGTGTGTGTGTGTGTGTGTGTGTGGCTCAAAGAAAACATTTAGCGCAAATATTTTCATGTGACAATCGATTCCCCGAAGGAAACATCAAGAAAGGAAGAATCGACCCCTGAGTACCGATCCGCCCACCCGTAACATGTGACGCATCCCTTTTGCCGTATGAACAGCTCTAACGTTGGCTGGATCCTCTGCTGGAACATGCGCAAGATTTACGCACACTGACGTAAACATGCTGTACGGCTTTTAGCTTCGCTGCTAACTTTAGCAGTGTGTTTGAGCATTTCTGCGGACCTCTGTGCGCCGTAGAGTTTGTTTAGAGGTCTCTACGAGCAACTTGTGAGGCTTAAATCCGGGCGAAGAGAGCCAGTTAAAGAAGGAGGAGCGCACACGGTGTCCATAAGCGCTCGAGTGCGTTTAGCACGTTAGCCGTTTTGGTGTGTCCCTGATTGAAATCCCGTCTTTGGGCTCCTCCTCTCGGCTCCTCCGTCCCCTCCCTGCCCCACCACGTCCTGTCACGTCTGGCTGCTGCCCCACCACCACCGCCGCTCGCCTCCTTCCCAGTGTTACTGTCTACTTCCCCTCGCCGGAGCTCCGAGCGTTGGACTACAGACAGAGAAACACGCGCAGCCATGGCCGAAAACGCCGGCTTGGAGAACCACCGCATCAAGAGCTTTAAAAACAAGGGGCGAGATGTCGAGGTACGTGTTTTCGGAGACACATTAACCCACTTTGATTAAACGGGTTCACCGTACCAAGGAACCGGCTCGCTTTGTACACCTCTAGGGTCGATTTTCTGACCGTTTTTGTTCGAGTTGGTTGTGACCAGGATTTGATATAAACCTTTAAATGCGGAAAAGCCTCCTCCACCACCAGCTGCTGCCATCATCGCATGCGGAGCGGGCGCGGCCTACAGAAAGGCCTATTTAACCGCCGCTGTGTCTTTAAGCACTCACTTCTCAGACGCCTTACTTATAATTCGTGATTATAAAAAACAACTATCAAGTATCTTCGAGCTGCGCTTAATTATGTGGCTCTCTTTTCAGGCCCGGCTGCCTTCGAGGCCGAATTTAGGCAGACCGAGCCGAATTAGCCCGCTAACGTTAGCTAGCAAGCTAGCTAGTAACCGGTTAGTTAGCTGGTACGTTGGCCAGGTAATGTTAGTTAGTACGTATGGGAATTTAGCAGAATTGTCTTGAAGTGCCCAGCTCTAACTAAATCGTTGTGGATGCGGTTTTAGTAACTGTTTTGTTCTGAAACAGTTACATGCGACGGAAAGAGGACTGACTGCTTTTGTGCCGGTTAGCCGACAAAGCTAGCGTTAGCCGAATAACGTTAATCAGGCTGATTTGCTTTTCTTCACCGCCAACGCTTCCTCAGTTTCTGGCTAAATTACTTCTTTAATGCGTGCCTGTGTACAAATGTACAGTTAGCCGACCACACTATGGGCTGTGGAGTGGCCAGCCTCTTAAAACGCGTAATTTGGAAGAACTAGCTAACTTGTATTTCGTAAAACAGCCGGTTCCTTTAGCAGACATTGTTGGCTAAGCAGCCCCAATAATTATGCTTAAGGAGGCCCGAGCCTGGTTCAGGTTTTATCCGCCTGGCAGCATAGAAGAAGACTTCACGATCAAGCAAATTAGACGTCCCACACGTTTCAGGATCTGTCTGTACGATACAGGGGTCCTGTGTGCTGAATGTTACAGTAGTCATACTGAAACTGTACGGCTGATCGTCAGTGTGTAGTTAGTCATGTTCTCGCAAGTCACTCATTCAAAGTATGGACCCTCTGTTTTATAGTACGACCAGCATTGCTTGGTCTCTGAGTTGTGACTTGTTCTTGCTGCGTGTCGCATAACCCACCGTGAGCTCCATCGATACTGTGTCAGTGAAGTCAGACTTCCATTTATAATCCAGTTGAGCTCTAGTTTGTTTAGTCTAAACATTCTCCGTGTGAGCTCCAGTTCTGTGTGTCTGAGAGAGGTTAGCTGTTTTTGCAGACCACTGCGTACATGACCCAGAGATGTTGGGTGAAGGGAGAAGAGCCACAGCCACTCTTGTTTCAGCTATTTCAGGAATTTAAAAGGAGTTCCATTCCAGAGTTCCTGCCCTGAGAACAGGCGGCTGTACGCAGAGGCTCAGCTGGATTAAGACTAGAGGTTGTGGATGTGGTCAGAGGAGAGACCATGGGATACTTCCGATCACTTGTCACTGAATTAAGGGAGAGATACTGTTGATCGGCATTTGCCTAACACACAAATTGGGCCTCTGTCAGAAGAGATTAGTGGCTCTGCGATTAGCATTTTTTTCTTCTCTGTCTGGTTCTTAGAGTTTTGTAGCTCAAGCCTGTAGCTTGAACCTTTCAATCACCCTCATAGTTCCCTGCATAGAGCAATGCACAGGTACGTGTTAAGGGTGACTCCGAGCCATATCACTTTGCGTAAAATTGCAGGACAGTTTACCCATCAGCCGTTGCATATCTCCTGAAGATGTGCTGGAAATTAAGTGTTTTATCAACCTCAGTTCCGCCTGTGCTGAAGAGTGTGGGAAATATATTGGTGCTGCTTAGGAACCCTTTGTAAAGGAATGCGGCTAATATCCTCATGTCTTAACATTTTGTGTGCAGAACAGGTTACTTGTTTCCTAAAGTGGTATTAAAGTGGCTAGATTGGTTAGAAAACATGTAGAAACTCTAAGCAGCATGGTAAGGCAATGGGCAGTCTAGGGTTTTATTTATTTATTGTTTTTAATTAAAGTGAGCTGTTTTTTTTACCAGCCCTGCTTTTTTATTTCATGCTTGAAGCTTTAAGATACTTCTTTTTTTCTACCGTTGTGCTGCTTCACATTTCATTTTGTGAACTGAATTTGAGTCGTTTGTAGTTGAATGCAAAAGAATGCAAACCTGCCTTTAACCCTATTAATTTGAGGGTTAATATTAATATTGAGCTTCGAATATCAAGTAGTCTTACCTGCAGGACAGTATATTGTCCATATTTTGCAAGCCTACTGCAAAGTCAGCCTTCATATATATGTATTGCACAAAATGTGAGCGTTTCTGACTGATAACGTGCTTGCCACACCCACTGAAAAACCCAGCCCAGCTTCTGCAAGTCAGTACTAACATTGAGAAGCCATCCTTTTTGTATTTATCCCACATTCCCATTTCTGTCAATTATCCATTAATTGTTATTGGGGTTGAGCAATACCCTTTTCACTGGTTTGCTCTATTTGTATAGCTGTGCTATGAGTAGCAATGGGGATGTTGGCGCACAGCCTTGTGCATTGGTAAAAACCTTCAAAAACCTAGCCTGGGGTAAGCCTAGGATGCAGAGGAGCCTAAAGGTGCTTCAAGGCGATTTAGGAACAGAGAAATGCCTGGCTTGAGACCTGCCGGAAGAAGCTATGGAGTAGTGATGAGCCGTGGTGCGGCCTGGCATTTGCAGGCTCTGTGGAGTTTATATGAGGATTGCCTCTAGCACGTCAGGTGCACCAGCATGTCTTCACAAAGTATCACCAGCCTCTAATACACACACTCTCTCTACACACGCTCTCGCTCTCTCACTCTCCCTGTCCTTCATACATACACACACATACTGTGTCATTATGTTGGTCTCAGCAGTGCCAAGCTGTCAAATCACTAGTGGAAGCTACAGGCCTCTGGCTCGTAGAGTGTTTCTCCACTGTTTTGGCGAATGCGTTAATCTTTTTAATACAAAGTCACCATTAATTACTGTTTGTATATGTTGTTGTTAGTAAGTAATGACACTGTTGATAAATAGATTTGAGATAAAAAGTACCAAACAATACAAATAGTCTTAACTTAAGAACATTTACCAATCATGCATAACCTTTCAAAGAGTACCTTTTTGGATAAATGAGGCTTTAAAGGCTTCATTAAAATGAATAAATATGTTTTCTGGCCTAAACACTTGTAAACAGGTTTATGTCTGTCTCTCACTGTAAGCCCCAATAGCTGTCTTATAGCTAGTATCTGATAGATACATAGAGAAAGTACGTCTTTGGAAGCATAGGCTGCACTCAAGTGACCTCTCTTTGAGCCAAGCGGATGCTTCCTCTCTCAGCTTGTCCCCTTGACCCAGTGTTCAGAGTGTCCAGGCGTTATGTTTGGAATTTCCAGTCACATATAAGATATTTAAGCAATAAACATAACTATCATGTACCATTCTTTTCTGCTTACCGGTTCACAACACAACAAAACTGACACAGAGAGTAGCTTGAACCTGTACTCAAGTAAGTGTTGCTACTTTTGTGAAGTAGTGACTCAAATAGAAGTTAAGTAGCTTTCCAAAAACAGTAGAAGTGTTTAGTAACAAGTGGGGGAAAAATGTATTACTAAATTGCAGTCTTACTTCGTCCAACATAAAAATAAAAATTTGATTATTACTTTTGTGCCCATTACTGTTTACTACCCATGTTTGGTACAGCTTAACATTATTTTCTTAATAGTAGATTATCACAGTGTATGGTGACAATCCAGGTCTTTCATAAATAAAACTAATAATCAGATACTTCTTGAGTATTAGTACTCTATGCTAAAAGAATGTTGCTAAAACTAGTTTTGATTGGACTGCGTTGTGCTGTTTTCTTCTCTTATGATTACACCAAATAGAACAATACACACTGTATTTCTGCCAATGTGTCCACAGGGTCATCACTGATTATAGAATAGTGTGATAATGTAAACATAATAATTTTCTAACCGTGCTGCCTAAATCAAAAATATTATGGTGACACGGATGCTGAGATATTTAGAAGAAGATATATTGGCCAGTGGTCTCTACATGTCGTTGCTGCAATTTAAGTTTGAGGACACCTCATAGTAGTCACAGCGGTGAGCTGCCTGACTAACATCACAATATTTCAAATGCCAGTTGATTTAATTCTGGAGTACAGAAATTGACATTTGTTTGACATATTGGTAGACTCTCTCTCTCTTATTTCTCGGTTCTTGTCTGTGGGCTTTGGGTTGCTCAAGTCTGTGGAGGGGCTCCACTGCTGTAACATGAACTAAGATGCCCAGTCATAAGACCAAACCCGATCTCTCCCCTCGTCCCCCCACATGTGGAATCTCCGCGTGTTCAGCTGAGGGTATATTTTCAGAGAGGGCCCCCCCATGCAGCCATCAAACCCCCAACACCCCCTCCTTTATTCCCTGTTGACTTTAATTTTCAGCTACGTCTGACAGACTAGCTACTAAAAATCAGTAATTGGGGAGCTGTAGTATTAAAAAGTATTAATTTCCCATGTTTGTGTCAGACAAGATACTGATCCATGAGTTAGGGGTAGGTGGGATGAGGTTGTACAGACATGCATTCTGTCCGGAGATATACGTATATATCTCTTAATGACATTATTCTGAAATTTCTGAATAGAACATTAAGGAAAAAAAAAACATCTGTTTTCTGATATGTTAATTTCAGCAAACGAACAGTAGTTGTGTATTAAAGTGTGCAGAATTGTATTTCCTGTACAGGACCCTTATAGGTTGACCTGTGGTGCTGAGACTCATGATAAAGTTTTTAACACGTTCTGTGTAATGTTGGTGCTTACACCACATGTTAAATTGCCCACCGTCTCAGTAAGTATAGATTTCTGCTCCTTTCAATTTTTGGGAAGCACAGAGACTGTTGTTTTTTGATGCGTTTGTACACACTGCACTAATTCTCTTAACAGATCTGATTAAGTGGTTAGTAAATAGAGTCATCATGGGCCAGCTTGCCCGCCACTTGACAACAACATGACAATCCATGATGCATCAACATTTCAGAAAACGCTGTGTGATCGAGTGGTGACACACGAAGCTTGTCCTTTCTGCTGGTTTGTGGGGCAGCCGATTATATGGAGCGGTTCTGACTGAATGTGCTCAGCATGTGGTTAGTTAAATGGACCCCTCTCTGTACTGCTGAGTGACAGCTGGGGGTTTCTCCCATCACCATGGCTACCATGGCTGGTTGCCTCTTTGTTCTGTGGAGTGGCCAGACCGAGACTGCCATTTGTCTCTTCATTGTGGATGCACCATTACACCTCATTCATTATTAGGCAGTCTCTTCTTAGGCTGGGCGTATCCTCATAAAAGACTGTCAGAGGCAGGAGTGCTGATTAAGGATCAGGGCTGGTCCATTTAGAGGCGCAACAATATCTTTGAATTCTGGATTAACATGAAATGGTGAAATGTTTTCTTTCTGTAGGGTCAGAACTAAAACTAATACAATCACCTGATTCAGACGTGATGCTGATTTAATCATGCATACCTAGTTCCATTATTTGGTTTGGGACCTGGTGAAAAGCACCAAGCTGTACAAACTTCATTGAAATACAAATATGAAGAACATAGCCTGGTGTGTAGGCCTAAAGCAGAGTGTCTGTGCTTGGCTGGCTCATATTATTTACATTTTAAAAAAATTATAATGTCACAGATTATACAATAAATATAAAATTTCAGCTAATTTTGTGTACCACCTACCAAAAATTATATACTGATGTTGTCCAGGGTAGTTTGTATCTTTCTCCAAGTGAGCAGTTCTTAACTTCTTCTGTGTCTTCTTCTTTATCTCTTCCAGACTATGCGAAGACATCGTAACGAAGTAACAGTTGAACTGAGAAAGGTAAGTGAGATGTTCATCTTCAACAAGTATTGTTTGTGTTGTTGAATGATTAGTGTGGAGACAGGAGAGAGGATGGATCTGGCTTATCATGGTCCTCGTTGACAGTCAACTCTTTGATGCATGTTGACCCATGACCCGAGTAAAGCGTTTCATGGGCTTTCTTAATTTTGTAGTTTAATTTTGTAAATTACATCACACGATGTGTTTCAGGTCATATCCTGATTATCAGTAGTAAAGGAACCCTGATGAGCATTGAAAGTTTTCTTTTTGTCTTGTGACAATGACCTTGCATATGGTTACAATGATGTGAGAAGTCTACAGGAGATAGTGGACCATGGTTGTTTGAATGTTCTAAAACACAGTATGTGGAACAATGTACACATGCTTTGCTTTATATGTGAACCTATTAAAAATAGAGATATATTCCTCACATTAAAAACAGTTTGCATTTACTTCAGTCTAATATGGTTTTAGAAAACAAGTCTTGGGTAGTACGTACTGTCATATCTCAGGTGATTATGCAGAGATTGTAAATCTTATACAAACAAATTCCAAAATCTTGCTCATTTTAGAAATCTCATGGAAAAATCTCATGGCTTTTTTATCTGTAACTTAATTATGGCATAATGCCATCTGTGTATCTTTTATATACTCTATTAACTACATAAATGTAGTATGTCCCCTAAATTGGTAATTTGTAGCTTGTGTCATTGTTACCTTTTATTGGCAATATGGGTTTTATCGATTAGTTATTGATTAGTTATATGAAATGTGCATGCTATAAGACTATGAAGCTCATAGTCTTATTAGCAATTTGTTATTGTGAGATGCTGAAGCTGATCAAAGAATTTGTGATGCGATGCAGCTGCAGTTGGGTGGGGGCGTGTGCATATGTGCACGTGCGGGTGGGTGGGTTGATGGAATACTGCAAGGAATGGAGGAAGCTTTTATCTGAGTATGGTGTTCTCTGGGCTCTGATACACTCGACGATACAATGGGGCAAAATAAAACCGTGTGAGTATTCGGGAGTAATGTCTGTGCACCTTTAGTCTCGATCTCTGGATAGTTTCAAACACTGTACAGGCACAAGTCAGTGTGAGCCCCTTGTTTTTGTTGACTTCAAGCCAGCAATTTATAAAATGATGTTCAAGAATCTCCAGACGGTCCACATTCTGTCCTTATGTGGTGGAGATTGGGAATGGAGACAAAAAATGTAGACCTTCTGGGGGTCACTGTGGACCAATTTAAGAACCAGTTTAAGCACTGACCACTGATGTTAGTTCTTAAGCTTACAGTGTTAGGTACAACACATAGTTTAGTGGTACTTTGGGATGGAAGCCAAAGAAGTATCACCAGTTGTTGCATTCGGATAAAGTAGAAGCTAAAAATTGACCAAAATGGAGCTGCTTGTTTTTCCAGCAACTGTAAGTGATATGAGAGTTAGTAAAGTTTCATACTTCGTATATCAATATATCGTATCAGTGTGTGAAAGCTTGTAGAAACTGGCTATAGGTTTTATTAGTTCGTCTCTGAGAAAACCAATCAATTGATGTAGTTTGCTTTTTGACGTTTTTGGCGGGACCCCCAAACAACAAAAAAATAAACACATGCTTTTGCCAGCTGGTTTTCATCTCACTCGGTTCTACGTCATAATCCCCCTTTCCCTCTTGTCTTGCTATTATGTGATGATGCTGGTTCAAAGCCCTGATTTAAGACAGATTTAAACTTCCAACAATGGTGACCTCTTTGACCCCTGTCCTTTGTGGTTGCCTGTCACTCTTTTTTTCTAGCGCAGTGTCATGTGCTTCTCATTCTGGAGCACATGATGGATGCTGAAGCCCTCAACCCAGTGCCAGGGAGAGCTGGCATTAAACTGAGAGCAAGAGGGAGAGATTGAAACTGGCCTCCTGTGTCAAAAGCTCCTCTCAGACTGAGCTAGTGAGATTTAAGACATGTTTTTCTTTGGACAGCGACTATATATATATATATATATATATATATATATATATATATATATATATATATATATATATATATATATATATATATATATAGATGTTTTATAGATTTGTAAAATGTGGTATTATATATTATTAGACTATGTAAGACCTGTGTGTGTATATATATAAACAGGTCTTACATAGTCTTTAGATTTAATGTAAGTCAGTGGAATCAGAGTGTGGTGCATTTTTATTGGTCCATTCATCATGAAATTTGGTAAAAAAAAAATTATGCTACATGTTTTTCTTTGGACAGAGACCAAAATATAACATGATATAATGTATAATACCACATTTTACACATTTTATTTATTTTCCTTTTTAAAAAAAAAAAATGTCAATGATCTGGCATCTGATTAGCTAGAAACTGCCTGTACATGTGAAAGCCATACTAGCAGGCACCAGCATGGTCAACAGTGCTTACTGGCTCCTTTCCCTTTAGGGTTAAGTTTAACCTAAAAAGCTGCTAACAGCGGATGAAAGCCAGTGTGAAGCCACTAGCACTATAGAGTTTGCGTTTCTTCTTCTTTTGGTTCAGTTTTACAGACTGAGCTGCTTAAGAACCTGCAAGTTGGCATGTTTACATTTTCCAGCCCCGTCGTCTTGGAAATCAATAGTGGCTAGTCTCATGCCTCTCTCTGACACGGGTCTTCCCCTATACAAGTACAGGTAGCCCAGACACTTTCACACAGCCTGCTGCGCTAGAGGAAACAAGAATATTGACCCATGTGTTGTGTACACGGATTCTGTTTAATAACTTGATTTGAAATATAAGGCAGTACACAAGGCAGTGGAGGAGGCCAGGCCACTTTCTAGATATTGCACATTTCTTAATCTTTGGCTTGGCAGTAAAGCACAGCCGTCTAACACAGCAAACTTCATGGTTAAAACACTGACTACTGTTGTCGTCTTACATTACCACTGGAGCAGGTGCTTTCTTGTAAAACCTAATTAACTAATAACTAATTTTTGTGCTTGTCCAGTTATCAGAAAGCATTAATTGTTGTTTGTGCCTGTTCTGATCCTATGGATAAGGATCTAGCGTTGCCTTCAACAAACTTTGAGGATGCAACTGTGCAGATAAGAGTGTTGGGTCTGTTGAGTTAACAGACATTTTCAATATATTTCAGCTTTATGGTGTCACGATTGCATTTTCCTTTGGTCTTGCTGGTCAGATTTGTGTCACAGTGTTAAATAATTTTGAGGTTGGCAATAAAGAAGATTTAATATTATTTAGTTTAGAATGTTCTTTCAGACCAGTCTGATTCAGCCTGTGGACCACAAACATTAACTGTCAGGGCCTGCGTATAAACTGCTATCAGACTAAACTGAATACACTTGCTGACCTCCTCACTGCAGTCTTAACTAAACTCAGTATACCTGCTGACCTCCTCACTGCAGTCTAACTAAACTCAGTATACCTGCTGACCTCCTCACTGCAGTCTAACTAAACTCAGTATACCTGCTGACCTCCTCACTGCAGTCTAACTAAACTCAGTATACCTGCTGACCTCCTCACTGCAGTCTTAACTAAACTCAGTATACCTGCTGACCTCCTCACTGCAGTCTAACTAAACTCAGTATACTTGCTGACCTCCTCACTGCAGTCTTAACTAAACTCAGTATATTTGCTGACCTCCTCACTGCAGTCTTAACTAAACTCAGTATATTTGCTGACCTCCTCACTGCAGTCTTAACTAAACTCAGTATACCTGCTGACCTATTCACTGCAGTCTTAACTAAACTCAGTATATTTGCTGAACTCCTCACTGCAGTCTTAACTAAACTCAGTATACCTGCTGACCTATTCACTGCAATCAGACTAAACTCGGTATACCTGCTGACCTATTCACTGCAATCAGACTAAACTCGGTATACCTGCTGACTTCCTCACTGCAATCAGACTAAACTCGGTATACCTGCTGACCTATTCACTGCAATCAGACTAAACTCGGTATACCTGCTGACTTCCTCACTGCAATCAGTCTAAACTCAGTATACCTGCTGACCTACTCACTGCAGTGTAATTCAACTCCGTATACCTGCTGACCTCCTCACTGCAATCAGACTAAATTGAATATACCTGCTGACCTACTCACTGCAGTGTAATTAAACTCAGTATACCTGCTGACCTACCCACTGCAGTCAGACTAAATTGAATATATCTGCTGACCTACTCACTACAGTCTAACTACTCTGTATACCTGCTGACCTACTTAATCCAATGAAATTAAACTGAACATAGACGCCGATACACGCACTGTTATCAAACTACACTTAATATCACTGCTGTATTCAAATGGGGATTTTAGAGTCCATCTGCTACATACACCACCTGATATTTTTTGCTTTCTGGGCTATTTTATGCAATACTGTTAGTGGAGTATGTCTGTGTGTGTGTTTGCGTGTCAGTGTGTGTAGCTATGGTGTGTAGCTACAGTATTGATTTATGTTGCTTACTAGCCATTACATACAGCTATAATTAACTCACATTCTATACTAGCCTTCATCTCAATTTGCAGTCATACTGATTTACATCAAAAGCTTATGTTAACAGTACATTGCGTCAGATCCGCTCTGTGGACTATAGACTGGACGCTTTCTGCTGAGAAGCTTTGACATTGTGTTTCTGTGGAAGGTTAGTTTTGGTTTTCAGTAGACACACTGTTCAGAGCTTTCAGAGCTTTAATTTGAAGTGAACCCAAACTTTGGACACACTTTCCTTTTCTCTGGGCTGCCTCTTCTGTTTGCCCGTTACTATTTTCTTGTTCTCCAGTCTGCACTAAGCACCATCCAATTCACATCCCGAGCCCACAGCATGTAATAATGATCAGTGGGAAACACAGTGAGCTGTATGTAGTTATACGGATAAAAGGAAGCAGAGAATTTGCTTAGATAATTTTTAGTTATCAAGTTTCTCAAGGAATCATTTATCCCTACCCCCATTCTAGCCCCTTCCCCCAAATTCACACGGTTCCATAGGGTTATATGATGTCTTCCCATCATTCATACTACAGTGTTCTCTACCGTTTACACTGTTCCACAGGGTTTTCCTATTCACACTGTTGTATAATGTCCTTCGTTCATTTGTTTTTAAATGTTCTCCTCTATTCAGTGTGTCATCACTGTCCAAAAAAACATGTATCTAAATTTTTGATGATTTTCCTTTTTCTATAGTGCTTTAAAATAGCTTAGAAATTAATCATCTGCATTGAAACTAAAGACTCTCCTGTAAAGTTACTATTTTGAAGATACTTGTTTTTCGTTAGACAGCAAAGATCTTCTGAACTGTCCTTCCACCATTAACCTTGTTCTCGTAAGTTTTCCACTCATGATCTAGAACAGAGGTACAAAGCGAAAAATAGCAGTCGGAGAATAAGAAAAAAAGAAAAGTCGATGGCAAAAACCGCTTTTCAACCGGTAATGGAGAGACAAATGTTTATTCTTCCCACAGGCAGCTCCAAACGAACAGGTCAAGATGTGGAACAGAGTTAAGAAGAAGCTGCACCTTTTATTTACTTTTTCTATAAATAAACACTTTAAAGTGCACTTTTTTCAAAAGCATAATTCAGTTTCTCATTTAAAACAGTAAATATAGTTGAAATATATGGAACGGTTTTTGTAATTTGGTTTATCTTTCTCTTGCTGATGATATAAAATGCTAATAGAACTACTAGGCTTCTTAAGTAAACAGGATATGGCCCTAAATCATAACACAAGTTACAGTCATAACACAGACTGACTGGGCCTTACTGAATTCTAATGAAATACCTCTGATCTAGAAGCTCCTTATTACTTGTATACTGTTAAATGTTCTCTTCTGTTCATACTAGCATTCTTGCTCATCCTGCTTCATTTGATTTCTGTTCCAAACACTTTAAAAGAAGTGCCTGTGTTTGTTGGGTTGGTGTGCTCTAGTCTTAATGTTGCATTGAATTTCATTTATTCTGCTCCCGGTCTAGGCCTCTCTAAACCTTAGGCACTGTTGCTATTAGAGAGTTGGCTTGTGTTGGCAGTATTTGGGTCACTCCCCCCACCACCTTCCTCTTCCCTCGTTTGTGATCACGGAGGCCCCTGGCTGGCTGTACCCCAGAAGGGGTGCACAGCGACGAGGGTTTTCCTCAATCTTCCTCCACCCCCCCAACACCCCTTGTGTAGTAGCTGTGATTTTGGCCTAAAGCCAGGAAGAGCACCTCTGCTTAGCTGTAGGGTTGTCTGTCCATCTGCCCCCGTGTGAAACAGCTGCGTGGTGTCGCCGAAGCACGGCGTCACCGGGACGACCCATAGCACGCATGGACTCCCCATCAATTAGGACAAAAGAGATGTTCGCATGCGGCGTCCGCTTCATTAACCACACTTTACTGCCTGTGCAGCACTGTCTTGTCACTGCGGCACACAGAGCTGTTCCAGTCTAGCAGCTGTCGTTTATGTTAGACTAATCGGAGTTGGAGTGTCTTTTGACAGGGAACAGGATTTCACTCAGCACCCAGGCTGGCGTTGATGCTAGAGCGTGTTGGGAATGTTTCTGGTTTTATTTAGAGAGAGTCTTGACACTGTCCAAAGAAAAAACAAGTAAAATCCAAGATGGCTGTTTTACAGTAGAGGGCAAAACACTCTTTACTTTTAATGCAAGTCAGTTGAAAGTTATTTGGGGGCTTTTCTATTGGTCCATGAAAATTTCTCACAATGTAAATGGCAGCTGCTGTGCCGTCTTCAAATGATGCAGAAAGGAAATTGGCAAAAATGGACAATGTTTTTCTTTGGACAGCGATGATATGGATTTTATGGAAACTACAGCTTTCCTCAGACCACACACTCCTGACAGCAGTAGCATGATATATCGATAGCCAGTGTATTTGTCAATAGATACAGAAGAATTAGTTATTGTCGGGTCTGTTTTGGAATTACAGGGGAACTGCGTGAGTCCTCGAGTATTCGGGACTTGGGCTGGCATGGCCAGCTACAGTACTCCAATAGACGGTGGCATTCAAGCAGTAATAACATTATAAGACCTCATAGGCTACTAAAAGTAGAACAGATGCTGTGTTGAGGAATTTGGTATTGCATGAAGCTGGCTTTGTTATGCTGAGTCATCTCACTATAGCATACTGGATTGATTTGGCCTTTTTTCAAGTATAGAAATCATGATTCTAATTTGTGCAAACTGTAGAAAGTGTGTATTGATTTCATAATTGAACTTGTTGCACTTTCATAATTGGTCACCATTTTGCAGCATAAAGCATATACACTCCTGCCGCTCGCTCTCACAGTAAGCAATAGAGCCTAATGGAAATCTTTTTTTATGCGTTATTTTGTTATACTTAATGATTCCGAGTTTCTATTTGCAACTACAACACATTTTGTAATCTTTAAGAATGGTTTGAATGGTTATTTATTTTTTTACTTATCATCAGAGTAACTTGCTGATGCACTGAATTTGTGAAAATGTTAATGAGTTGATACCGAAGCTAATTTATTTGGAAGTCATTTTAGCATTTTTGAAACCAGCGTTATGTAATCTCACCCTGGCTCACCTCGTCCCGCCTACAGAACAAAAGAGACGAGCACCTACTGAAGAAGCGCAATGTTCCACAAGATGAAAGTCTCGAGGATTCTGACGTAGATGCTGATTTCAAAGGGGTGAGAGTCTTTATTGCTTTATTGCTTTGTCTTTTCACCTCCCTGTATTTTTTTATTGATTGCAGTAATTGCGTTGCATTGAATTATCAGTCATACTCTCTCGAAAATAAGTTACTAATGAGTTAATTTGCATTCTTCACTGAACACACAGATCATACAAACTTAATTTGTTTCCCGTATGTCCGCTTTAGATGTTTTGACTGAGTTTAAGTACCAGAGAGTCTATCAGATAAACCTTAACTAACCAACCTTTTCCAGCCTCTATCTGTCACTTGTTACTTTAATTTAAAATGAATACGTGTAGATGACTGCTGTTCTGTCCTGTGTGTGTTTAAAATTAAAGTGTTGAAGATTTGATTTCTCTTGATATGGTTCCTTAAAAGTACCAGTATGTGTTGTTTTTATATCTTATTTTGAGGGAGTATGCTTGTCGTGCTGTACTCTAATTTTTACTTTTCTATTTTTCTCACATTTCTTTCCTCAGCAAAATGTAACACTAGATGCCATCTTACAGGTAAGTTGGTATGAGAGGGTGTCAGAGTGGAGCTTTAAAAGATAGCTGGTTTGTGTGTGTGTGTGTGTGTGTGTGTGTGTGTGTGTGTGTGTTGACATGCATGCAAGCAGAATTGTGTTAATTAATAGTGTTAATAGAACCATGCTTCCCAACCCTGGACCTGGAGGACCCCCCTACCCTGCACGTTTTATGTTTTTCTAAACAAAACGCTCCAAAGCACACCCACTTTAATTTAGAAAGGGGTGGTACATTAGTCTAATATGTATTAGGTCAGGTGTGCTTTGAGCAGGTGAACGCTAAAACACGGAGGCCAGGGTTGGGAACTGCTGTCGTAGATGGGTTAACTGTGAAGTTTGTTAGTAGAGTGCTGACTAGACTGCTTCTACTTTTTATTTTATTAAAAAAATCTTTTACTCTTTCTAATTTTCACCCTCTTTCTCTTTCAGAACGCCACGAGTGACAACCCAGTAGTACAGCTAAGTGCAGTGCAAGCAGCCAGGTTAGAGATTTCCTCTGTTCTTGACTTATTAGGGGGCTGTGCAAGTGGGTGTATGTGCTTTGGTTAAAGATCTAAATGTGATTGTTTTAGTAGTTCTTACCATTTTTATTATTATTTGTGTTATTATTATAATTATTATTTATGTATAAATGCAGCTTGTATCTGTGGCATTGTCTAGTCTAGAGGTTCTTCATCTAGACTATTCAATGATTTGAGAGCCGCTGGACTAGTTGACTACTGAACTCAAAAATCATTCAGCACTGTGGGCAGTATTCAACTAGTCAAGGATGCTGCCTAATAAAAATACTAATAAAAATACAGCAGTGCAAACAAATATAAAATGGATCAGTCTTTTTTCTTTTTTTTCTATTTATTTGCTTGCGTACTTACTTACTGTAGTAATGCTCTAGTAATGCCGTGACCGATTCCAGGCAGGTCATGTTTACTAATGCACCACACAGTGGTTTATGTTGGGTTCTTGTTCATAGTTACGCCCACCCACATGAAAAAAGTGGAAGTCTGGAGAATACCTACTTTGTGGTGTTTAAATGTAATGTAAAAGCATTATCCATGTTAAAGGTCACATTACAGACCACATGCCGTGAACTTGTCTAGTAAATCATATAGAATATCATGTTGTCAAATATGTCTTAAAAAGAAATAATTTGAATCGGCAGGTCAGATATTTAAGGAACAAATTGAAAATTTAGGCCTAAAGCCTAAGAAAAATAATCTCTACAATGGCCACACAACTACTCAACTGTAGATATGCACATATAGAAATTTTCTAGCCTTTGGATATAGGTGTGTTATGTTATAGCATGCTATAAAACTGAGCTGTCATACCATTAACAAGTAGAGCTATATGGTGAGCCTTTGGGTGTAGGTGTGTTATGTTATAGCACGCCTTGAACTGAACTGTCACTCCAAAAATAAGCAGAACTATTTAGTCAGTGGTGTGTGTGTGTGTAAAATGTTCTGATTGCAAGTGTAATATTTTGTCAGCAGACCATTTAACTGAATCTCTTTCTCACTGTTTGCAGAAAACTACTCTCCAGTGACAGAAATCCCCCCATTGATGACTTGATAAAGTCTGGGATCCTCCCCATCCTAGTCAAATGTCTGGAGAGGGACGACAAGTGAGTCATCCGCTTACACCACACCATGGAGGGATAAGCAGTGGGAGGAAAAGAGCGTGGTTGGGAAAGGGGCAGACTGATATGAGCATTCAGTGACATTTAGCTTTGATTTTATTGAATTCAGATAAACAGATATTATTATTTTATATGGTCAGCAACCGCAGAGGGCAGTGGAGGTGAGTCGCGCACTTGTTGCCACAAAGTGCAACCAAAGCCATGATGTGGGAGTTGTGAATTGTTGTAGCTGGCTAACTGTCTCTATACGAGTTATCTGCTGATATATACTGTAAGGCTTAAATGAATGAATTGATAATTATATTGAGTAATGTTATTGACGCTTGGTTTTATTGTAACGTGCAGGCTGAGAGAGCTTGTATCATGGTAGCTATGTGAAGGTAGCTGTATTAGTGTTAGGTATGTGGGTTCAGGACTGCTATTAGTGGGTATTTTCCGAATGTTGAGTCGTGATCATAAGGCTTTAGTGGAGCATGCAGCTCTTTTCTGTTCTGGCTGAATATGTAGGGAATTACAGGCTGCCGCACCAGCAAGCATGGGGAGTACAGTGGGGGGTTGGGGCAGAAGTGGTTTGTGGAGCCGAGCACTGAGTAAATGCGAAGCCAGGAGAACACGAGAGAGGCAGAGAATATGATGGATAGACTGATCAGGGAGTATGATGAAGAGAGATGGATGGAAGAATGAATGGATAGAGGGAGAGAAATTGGAGCGTGAGGGAGATCCTGAAGTGCCAGTGCATTCTGCTGTTCTGTCAGGCTTTTTCTCCCCTCCCCCATCTCTCACTCCTGCTCTCACTCTGCCTCTGCTGCTCTCTCTCATTCTCTCCCTTTCCGTCACACTCTTCCAAGCCTTTTTTTCTTTTCTCGTTCAAACACCCTTAACTTTGTTTCTACTGGTCTATATAGTGGGTATACATACAATACAATACTGGGCAGAAATCAAAGACCATACCTGAAGTATTTAATTTTCAGTCACAATGGCCATTAATTACAACTTATTAATCTGCTTCAGTCTCATAAAACATAAAAGCTGAAAACACACTTAACAGAACATATTAACAAATGAAAAATGCTTATTCATGTGCATTGAAAACTGAAGAAAAAAGTAAAATATGATATCAGTTTTTTTCCGTGTTGAGTGTGTCCATTAGGGGTGGAGGGGAAAACAGGAGTGTCACACTGGCAATGTTGTCTTGACACATGGAAAGAAAGTATTAATATTTTATTGTATAAGTGTAAAGTAAGGTTTTTATGTCCTTCGGTCAGTCTGTCTGCTTCAGACAGACAGTTAATTTGCAGTTTTAAAAATAATAACTAACTTATATTGCAGTATGTGTTTTTGTTGAACTCAGCATATTCCAGTATTTTAAACTTTGCAGTAATATTGTATTGTGGCTTACATTTTGGGGCCTTTGATGATTCCCAGTTTTCCTAGTGTCCACCCTTTGCCTTTTATTATAGGTTTTGTTATTTTAGGACACTAGTTTTTAAAGCACACTGCAGGAATATTTTCCACACCTCCACAGTTCAGTCCTTAAAGTTGGTTGCATTCTCTGCTTCTCATAATCCCAATTTCCAAATGCATTCAGTGATGTTGAGGTCTGGAATCACTTTTCTGCAGCAGCTTCTTTGTTTGATTTTCACATTCTTCTTTTTTTCACTATTTTTCTTTTCTCTGTAACTACTTCCTGACCGCTTCACATCCTTTCTGACTTCAGCAGCCTGTGAAACAACTGTGAATGTTTGCAGGTCTGAAGCAAGAGTCCATTGCTGCCAGATATGTGGAAATTAATTAATAAAGCTGGTCTCTGACTCTGCACAGTACTGTATGCAGCGAGACAAACATGGGGTTTTGCTGGAGTTGGAATTAGAATCCCAGTTCAGTACAGTTTAGTTGGCCCTGCCTAATGAGATGTAGTGCATGTGTGAAGTATTGATTTAAAATAATATCACTGTGGTCATACTTTTTGAAAGCCTTTTTAAATGTGCGAAGTATTCTGATGTTATATTTTTACTATACTGCCCACATGTAGTTCTGACTCCAGCAGTGGCAGACCAGACAGCAGTAGTCTGATTCTAGGTCACCAGCTGATTGTAGCTTACTAAAGGACAGACCCTTATTTAGCAGGGGGTCTGAATTATTACCCTATCCTTCACTCTGACTTGTGGCAAAGGAGCACTCTTTGACACATGGCTGAGGCTCAGTTTAATTGAGTCTCAAACCGCTCCCTACTGGTTGCAGAGCGTACGATGTAGATCACTTGGTTATTTTTTGATCTTTGTAGTGTGTTTTGTTCAGTTTAGAAACAGACTTTGTGTCATGCCTTGTCTTTGGTCTAGAAGTGCACTACATAGGGGTGAAGCTGTTATTGTGCTGTCTTTATGTAGTGCACTGTGTAGAATGTAGATGAAGCCTTTATTTCATATTAGTGCACTAAGAGGCCTTTATGTCCTGACATTTGTTGTGCACTATGTAGGGTGTAGATAAAGCTGTTATTTTATAACCTTTGTAGTCCACTGTGTAGAATGTAGACAAAGCCTTCATTTCATGATCTTTGTGGTGCACTAATAAGCCTTTGTTTTTTGGCATTGGTTGTGTACCATTTAGGGAGCCTTTTTTTGGCCTTTGTGTAGTGAACTATGTAGAATGTACATTACATCTTGTATTTTAGGGCCTTTGTGTAGTGAACTATGTTGAATGTACACTACGTCCTGTATTTTAGGACCTCCGTGTAGTGAACTATGTAGAATGTACACTACGTCCTGTATTTTAGGGCCTTTGTGTAGTGAACTATGTAGAATGTACATTATGTCCTGTGTTTTATGGCCTTTGTGTAGTGAACTATGTAGAATGTACACTACGTCCTGTATTTTAGGACCTCTGTGTAGTGAACTATGTAGAATGTACACTACGTCCTGTATTTTAGGACCTCCGTGTAGTGAACTATGTAGAATGTACACTACGTCCTGTATTTTAGGACCTTTGTGTAGTGAACTATGTAGAATGTACACTACGTCCTGTATTTTAGGACCTCCGTGTAGTGAACTATGTAGAATGTACACTACGTCCTGTATTTTAGGACCTCCGTGTAGTGAACTATGTAGAATGTACACTACGTCCTGTATTTTAGGACCTCCGTGTAGTGAACTATGTAGAATGTACACTACGTCCTGTATTTTAGGACCTTTGTGTAGTGAACTATGTTGAATGTACACTACGTCCTGTATTTTAGGGCCTTTGTGTAGTGAACTATGTAGAATGTACACTACGTCCTGTGTTTTAGGACCTTTGTGTAGTGAACTATGTAGAATGTACACTACGTCCTGTGTTTTAGGACCTTTGTGTAGTGAACAATATACAATGTACACTACGTCCTCTGTTTTAGGACGTCTGTGTAGTGAACTATGTAGAATGTACACTACGTCCTGTATTTTAGGACCTCCGTGTAGTGAACTATGTAGAATGTACCCTATGCCCTGTATTTTAGGACCTCTGTGTAGTGAACTATGTAGAATGTACACTACGTCCTGTATTTTAGGACCTCCGTGTAGTGAACTATGTAGAATGTACACTACGTCCTGTATTTTAGGACCTCCGTGTAGTGAACTATGTAGAATGTACACTACGTCCTGTATTATAGGACCTTTGTGTAGTGAACTATGTAGAATGTACACTACGTCCTGTGTTTTAGGACCTCCGTGTAGTGAACTATGTAGAATGTACACTACGTCCTGTATTTTAGGACCTTTGTGTAGTGAACTATGTAGAATGTACACTACGTCCTGTATTATAGGACCTTTGTGTAGTGAACTATGTAGAATGTACACTACGTCCTGTGTTTTAGGACCTTTGTGTAGTGAACTATGTAGAATGTACACTACGTCCTGTATTTTAGGACCTCCGTGTAGTGAACTATGTAGAATGTACACTACGTCCTGTGTTTTAGGACCTTTGTGTAGTGAACTATGTAGAATGTACACTACATCCTGTATTTTAGGACCTCCGTGTAGTGAACTATGTAGAATGTACACTACGTCCTGTATTTTAGGACCTCCGTGTAGTGAACTATGTAGAATGTACACTATGTCCTGTATTATAGGACCTTTGTGTAGTGAACTATATAGAATGTACACTACGTCCTGTATTTTAGGACCTCCGTGTAGTGAACTATGTAGAATGTACACTACGTCCTGTATTTTAGGACCTCTGTGTAGTGAACTATGTAGAATGTACACTACGTCCTGTATTTTAGGACCTCCGTGTAGTGAACTATGTAGAATGTACACTATGTCCTGTATTATAGGACCTTTGTGTAGTGAACTATATAGAATGTACACTACGTCCTGTATTTTAGGACCTCCGTGTAGTGAACTATGTAGAATGTACACTACGTCCTGTATTTTAGGACCTCTGTGTAGTGAACTATGTAGAATGTACACTACGTCCTGTATTATGTCCAGACTGCAGAGTTTCTCTTATTGGTATTGGCTCTGTAGGTTGTCTGGGCTTTTACTGACCTTTCAGTTTGTTTTCTGTTGTTCTCTCTCTTTCCCGCCCTCGTCTTTCTCTGTCCGTGTGTCTCTTCACAGTCCCTCGTTGCAGTTTGAGGCCGCTTGGGCTTTGACTAACATCGCATCAGGGACCTCGGCGCAGACGCAGGCTGTGGTCAAATCCAGTAAGTCTTAACTGTTTAAACCTGCTGCACTGAGTCATTGTGTCTCTGTCTCTCCTTTCATATACATCTCTGCCTTTCAGCTGAACTCTTCTACCCCTCTCTTGCCCTTTACATGTGTAGATGCTGTTCCCTTGTTTTTGCGACTGCTCCATTCCCCTCACCAGAACGTTTGTGAGCAAGCCGTGTGGGCACTGGGCAACATTATTGGTAAGTTGAGACTCTTATTCTGTTTTGTGTTCATATTATAATTTAACACCACAGCTACAGGTATTGCTTTATTATTTTAATGTAATTTTGTAAGTTCACCATTTATTACATGGTGAATATCTAATGAACTGCAGTCTTGATTCATTTTCATTTTGTTTTGACCGAAAACTTTGACTTTAAGTGTCCCCTCCGCTTAGAAATACAAATGGGGTATCAGCTGAACATTTACTAGTCATACTTTCAACAGAATCTTTATGCTGGTTTCTGTGACTCATTAATAATTAATAAATAGTTAATGATAGTAAGTGACTTTTCTGTGGAATAATAATTTTGCGCACATGATCTTTGCAGGCGATGGGCCACAGTGTCGAGACTACGTCATCTCGCTGGGTGTGGTCAAACCCCTGTTGTCGTTCATCAATCCCTCAATCCCCATAACCTTCCTGAGGAATGTCACCTGGGTTATCGTTAACCTGTGCAGAAACAAGGACCCTCCCCCACCCATGGAAACAGTACAGGAGGTGAGGGCATGTCTGTGTATAGGGGGGAAAGGTGTTTTAGCTCTTTTTCACTGGACAGGGCTTCAGCCAGTCTTTATGTTGAGCCTGAAAAAGGTTGATCATTGTTTTGACCTCACGTCCAGAGCTGTGTAACTGTAAAGATGCATAAGCACAGCCCTTGGCTTAGGAACGTATGTTTAAATGAATCTCTTTTTAAGTGCATGTTGTTTGTGGGTCTTTTAAATGTATTTTGGTTTTGTTAGCTCACCATTCCTTTTTTCGGTCAGAAATGCCCTCAGGGGTGGGCAGTTTTTATGGTGACATACATTTGAAATACTTATTCAAGCACAAAATAAGATTTTATAGCTTGTATTTAATGTGGTTGATGAAAATAGCTTCATATTTGGTATCAAAATACAAAAAAGTATTTGACAACAGAAATGTATTATTGATTAATTACTAGAGAGTGGTTACTGGGATAGGTGCTAACAGTTCTCTGTTTATGAACAGCTTGTCTTGGAGCCAGTGTTGGTAATACAAATAAGGCCTTTCATTACAAACACCAGTTAACTCATTTAGGATGGTTGCAAGTCACTAACAAACTATTAGATAAGCCTTAAAGCCTTGTTGGTTTCATTAAGCTAACCTTCGTCTGGGTGATAACAGGGATATGTTAGGAAGTGGGATGTAACTGGCAGATTAGAATATTTGACCTGTTAACTGGTTGTATGTCAGATTTGCAAGATCCCTTGTGAGGCAGAGAAGCTGTTGCTGTTTAACAGTGTCCACCTGGCCTATAAAAGTCAGTGTACTGGTTCAGGTAAAGACCAAATAAGTCACTCTTAAAAGCTTTTAAAATACAAAAATGCAGTAGTTAATTTTTTTTTGTAATACATTTTAAAGTGCCCACCCTGGCTGCACGTTGTTCCTGTCAAAATTCCAAGGAGTATTGCTGAGTCATGCAAGGGAAAAAAAAAAACACTAAAATATGACGTGTGGGTGCTGCTGCTGTGAGACTCACCCTGTAAATCCTTTAAAAGTCAGGTGTTGTGTTGGATTTAGCAAAAGGTTTTCGGGCCACGTCATTCGCCTTTTTGTATTAATGTCACATGCACAGGCTCAGCTAGAAGGATGTCAGATTCATCCACCCTCCTGCCCCACACTGTCAACCGAGTGCACTCCAAATTCGCCAATACTTTAAATAGTGTAGCTGGAAAAATCACACGATAATGATTATACTTGATTAAGTAAATTGATACACATTTCAAATGTCTGTATAACTGAATCTCCACTCCTGTAATAAAGGGCAATATGATCTACATAGTATTAAAGTATTATATTGTAATGTCATCCTATAATATAAGGAGATGAACTGACTTCTGGGTATCATAAAATACTTAGTATTGTAAGATAGCTCCAGTTCTAATATCTGATTGGCTGATACAGTATTTGATGTTGCTTGGTATCCATACTACCATTAACGTTGTTTGAGAAGAATTAATAGTTGAAATGTTTATAAATCAGCTACAGTATGTAGAACATAGGGGTGTAAGAAAATATCTGAATATATATCAGGATGTTATATTTGGTAATACTGTATCGATTCTCAAAATACAGATTCCTGGCAGACAGTGTATCAGTGTGTGTTGTGTTTAAACCTCTGACCACTAGATGGCATTGTTATAATCCATTTTCAGCTCCACTCCAACATTAACAAGCAGCACAAGGGTGCAGTGCTATTGTAAGCATTGACAAACCTGTTCATATAGTGGTGTGATTTAATAGTAGGATTTGAAAAATCACAGTATATCACTTTACTTGCAGATATATTGAATCCTGACCGCTGTATCACAATACGAATTGTATCGCCAGGTTCTTGCCAATACACAGCCCTAATAGAACATGGTTCGTCTTTTATCTATATTATATTTTGCAGCTGTTGGTTTTATAAAAGCTGTGGTAAAGTCACTGTAGCACCCAGCCTCTTGTTGCTTCCACTCTAAGCGCCTGTATGTGTTTACACTTTATTCATTGCTGTGACCTGACAACTCTGGTGAAATCCCCCCGCATAACCCAGCCTGCTGTTTTAGGATAATGTGTTCCTGGGGAAATCTTATTTCATCCCAGCCGCTGCTGACTGCTCCTCTGGTCTCGATGCACCCAAACTGCAATAAACAGCTGTAACCGGCTCTGAAGGAGGCGGATTCTGACATATAATCCAGACACAATGTTTCAGGCTTTAATATTACTTTATCCTGCTTTATCGCTGTGATCACACGATCCAGCTTTGAGATGAAAGAGGCCTTATTGAACCACCTGCTGCTGAGAAGTCATTAGACAAGGGTGTTAGGGGTTGTGTTTGCGTATTTGTCTGTCAGAAATGCATAAAAAGCAGCTGCACCTATGAAGACCTGTCCAATGAATACATTAGACTGAGTCAGGTAAGAGTTATGCACCCTGATTAAAATCTCTTTCCCTTTCACAGATCCTTCCTGCGCTATGTGTACTCATATACCACACAGACATAAATGTAAGTAGACTCAGCCCTTCACCAGGAATAATTTGCAGCAGACTTTGTTATTTGCAAGCTAGAAAGTGTTTTGGAGAGCCTTTTAATTCTACTTCCTTCCTTCTTTCTATCCTATTCTTTCTCCCTCCTCTCCAGATTCTTGTAGACACAGTGTGGGCTCTATCGTACCTAACAGACGGAGGGAATGAGCAGATACAGATGGTCATAGACTCAGGTGTCGTCCCTTTCCTCGTCCCCCTGCTCAGCCACCAAGAAGTCAAAGTTCAGGTAAGGAGGGGGGATAAAGAACAGAAACGTTGCATTTGCGTTTGGGACGGACAGCAATTTTTCTAATTGTTGTCGGTTGTTTCTTTTAAATCTAATAACCACAGCTCTTGCCGGCGGGGTATTTCTCCTCATGCTCATGTGCGCAGTGAGGCGTAAACAGTGGTGGAAGTCCAGACATGAGCAATTTGATTTACAAAGATGTTTTAAAGCAAGCAGTTTGATTTACAAGGATGGTTTAAAACTAAAAGATGTTGTTCTAGGCTGATGAGTTGCATTCGCAATAAAGGAGTCCTGCTTTCATGCAATGAAATGCAATGAAGTAAAAAATTTAAACGAATAAGGGTCAGTTCGCAGAGGTGTAACGATTTCACATAATTCATAATTCAGTTCAAGGCGATTCTCTGCACTGCAGAAATAAAGCAGGCAATCTTAACATGTTCAGGTTATAAAAGCATTTTACATGTGAATATACAAGCCTGAGCCGCTCAGATTGGTTTCTGAACGGCCCACAACCACTGAACAAAAGCTGTGCTTTATAGTGCCCACATTTAGCCACAGTCTAAAATGCTAGCGCACTAGCCTTGAGCTAACACACTGGCCTACTTTTTGATTTGCATAACAATTTTTATTTTTTTTTTTATAAAAGAAGTAATGTAGATCTAAAAATCTTCCCTCCACAGACAGCAGCACTGAGGGCAGTCGGGAACATAGTGACGGGGACAGATGAGCAGACTCAGGTGGTGCTGAACTGTGACGTGCTCTCTCACTTCCCCAACCTGCTCACACACCCCAAAGAGAAGATTAACAAGGTGTGTACACACACGCATCATCTTATTCCTTTCCTATTTAGAGTTACAAACGAGTGACAGGATGCTCTTTTGAGTTGTGTCATCTGTGTGAGGAAATAATGTTGAATTTCTTTTTAAAAGACATTAAATCTTACTTTCCATGTGTGGCCCATGTTTCTGAATGACTAATGCTGCTACCAACGAAATGACAACTGGATGAAAAGTCATATATACAGTAAACACTTGAACATGAACTCAGAGCCCCTCGCTTCCCAGTTAAAAGTGATCAACCCACTTGGACTGTTTAAGGCTCACAGTGGTCTAGCACTCATGTTGCTATTGCTTGTTAAACAACTTCTTTGACAATGAATGGATTTCTTAAGCTACGTTTAACTGTGTTGATGTGCTAAAATCACACCAGTTAAAACAAGCTGTTGGAGAGCCAGCCCAGTATGCTGTTCAGCAAACTCACTTAATTCCATTCATTGTTAAGCAGCTTACACATCTTGGGCCATGTAGCTTTAACTGTGAGTTCTGTATGATTACTAGTTGTAGGCCTTACAGTTTAATGACCCTTCTCACGGGATGAAAGTTGATGAGCATCAGGAAAAACACCACCCCCTTCTGACCAGACAGTTGTGTGTTTGTGTTCCTCCGCAGGAGGCAGTGTGGTTCCTGTCCAATATCACAGCAGGGAACCAGCAGCAAGTGCAGGCTGTAATAGATGCAGGCCTCATCCCCATGATTATACACCAGCTGGCCAAGGTAACACACATACAATCACACCCAATGGCTGCCACATATTTTGAACGTATACAGACCCTGTATTTTTTTAGTATTGCGTAATAGTAATACTTTATATACTATTTTATGCAATAATTTAAATGCTAACATATTTCAATACATGAAGATGTTGAATATATGCCTTTACTTTAGAGTATATGTCCCTACACTGCTGACAGACAGTGTATATGCTGAGTGTTGTTCAGATATCAATGGGAGGAGAGTGAATCACTATATGAAAAATAAGTTGTGTGTATGATTTGCACTCAGTAAGCACTTTATTAGGAACACCTTTGTAATAAAATCGTGCAAATACGGTGAGGAGCTTCAGGTACTGTTCAAGTGAACCATCAAAATGGGGTTTAGAGTTTTTCCTCAGGTAAAGTAAAACATCCATTGAGCCTAGTGGACACACATGCCTTGTTGGTGAGAGGTCAACAGAGAATGGCCCGACTGCTTTGAGCTGACAGGAAGGCTTCGATTACTCCGATAACTTGATTACTCAGATAATTCGAGATAATACTCAGAAATGCTCCTCAGAGATGCACAACGTCTCACCTTTAGAGGAATGGGCTTCGGCAGCGGAAGACCACGTCGGATTCCACTTTTGCCAGCCAAGAGCGGAAAGCTGAGACTGCAGAGGGTACAGACTCACCAGAACTGGACAGTTGAAGAAAGGAAAAACGTGACCTGCTCTGATGAATCTTGATTTCTGCTGAGACACACAGATGTTTGAGCCTGGATTTGGCACCAGCAGCATTATTCCAGGGACTCAGCCTCTCTTGTCAGTAGTGCAGGCTGGTGTAGGTGGTGTAACATTGTGGAAGATGGTTTTTAGGCACTTTGGGCCCATTAATATAAATCAATTATCGTTTGAATGCCATAGCTTATTTAAGAATTGTTGCTGTCTATGCGCGTCCCTTCGTAGTCCCAGTTTACCATTTTTAAATGGCTACTTGCAGCATGATAAGGCACCGTGTCACAAAGTCATTTCAAAGCGGTTTCATAAACTTGTCAATTAATTGAGGATTCTTCGGTGGCCTTCCCAGTCATCCAATCGGAATGCAGCACAGGAGATTCACAGCATAAAAGTAGACCTGAAAAGTCTGCAGGAATTGCACAAGGCACTTGTGCCAAACTGGACAAGGATGTTGGGGCAGTCGTGGGCTAAAGGTTAGGGAACCAGCCTTGTGACCGGAAGGTCACCAGTTCGATCCCATGAACTGACAGGATGATTTAAGCAAGGAACCTAAACCCTGACTGCACACTACCCCCTAGTGTGTCTGTTCACTAGCGTTTGTATATGTGAGTGTTTCACTGCACGGATGGGTTCAATGCGAAGATCTTGAATTTCCCTCTCGGATCAATAAAGTGTATATATATATGTCTGTCAAGATCTTTCAACGTCTTGTGGAATCCAGGTCATGAAGACTTGAGGCTGTTTTCAGAGCAATTGTAGACCCAACCCAGTATCAGTATAGTGTTACTAAAGCAGTGCTTGATGACTGGTCCTCTGTTTTTGGTCTGTCTATTCCTAATTTGTTTACTTGTCTTATTCTGGCTTTTTCCCTCTCTCCCTTTGAAAAGGGTGACTTTGGCACACAGAAAGAGGCTGCATGGGCCATCAGCAACTTAACAATAAGTGGAAGGAAAGATCAGGTTTGTGTGTGAATTACTCACTGTGTTTATGATGTATGTACAGTGACGTAACGACGTGTATAAAGGGCTGTGCTGTCTTCTTCCTCCTGACTGTATTCTTATTAGCTGCTGTGCCATGTTTGGCAGGTGGAGTACTTGGTACAGCAGAACGTGATCCCGCCCTTCTGCAACCTGCTGTCGGTGAAGGACTCTCAGGTGGTGCAGGTGGTTCTAGACGGCCTGAAAAACATCCTCATCATGGCCGGCGAGGAGGCCAGCACCATTGCTGAGATCATTGAGGAGTGCGGAGGTAAACAGAACACAGCGAAGAGGAAAAACACTAGTTTGGCTCTACTTTCGTACTTTCGGGCTCAGTGTGGAAATGCTTTACTTACGCAAGCAAGTGTAGTCTGGTGCTTTGTGTTGAGCCCTTTAAACCTTGTGTTTTTGTGTTTGGCCATCAGGACTGGAAAAAATCGAAAACCTGCAGCAGCATGAAAATGAGGACATCTACAAATTAGCATTCGAGATCATTGATCAGTACTTTTCAGGAGACGACGTAAGTATCTAGACGTGGTGTTCCCCTACATATCCAGAAGCGAAGAATCTCCATGAGACCTAGAGGCTCCATTTTATTGTCTTTTGCTTTAGTCCTTTAGAGTTTTTCACAACCTCTTTGTCTTTTTCTTTGTTGGTTTTCTTTCCTGTCTAGATTGATGAGGACCCAAGTCTGATCCCTGACTCCACACAAGGAGGAACGTTCAACTTTGACCCAGCTTCTAACCTCCAAACCAAGGAGTTCAAGTTCTAACAGAGCCAAACGCAGAACTTGAAGCCGGCGGGACCCCCTGCTGCTCGACCCCCCCCCGCCGCCCCTTCCCACAAGTCAACCATCACAGATCAACCAACAACCCACTAACCCGTGAAAACAACCAATCAAGACGCTACAAACGTACAACCTACAAACAAAACTAGCACTGAAGGATCTGAGAGCGCCCTCTCTCTCTCTTTCTCTATCTCTCTCAAGCATCACCCGCAGTCGGAGCGACGTCTACACATTTCGTCCAGAAGAGGAAGATAACAAACCCCGCCTCTTTGATCATACTGCAGTTGCCAAAAAAGGTTTTTGCTCTTTTTGCTCACTCACACATACACAAACACACAGACTTGAGTCATATGTGTGCATGAACATTTCTAGAAAACTTCTAACGTTCTACCAGCCATCATATCAGCCGATGAGGAAGATGGGAGGAAAAAAAGACGATCCCGGTGTTTGAAGGCAGGGATTTTTTTCCTTTGTTGTCAGTTCAGTATTTTTTTTTTCCCCTCTGAACAAGATGTTACAGCCCCACTCAGAAATCTGTTGTAGAGCGCCATACAGACACCCAATCTCAAGACATTCAGCCTCTGTTCTGCTAAGCCATGTGGCACTCGATCCCCCTTCTCTGAGGAGGTAATGGACTAGTCTGTGGAGCAGTGTGATACCCCCACCCCTCCCCTTCCCTCCAGAAAATGGGGGTCCTTCCTTTTAAACATGTGGTGTGCAAACAGGACTTAGTGGAAGCTAGCACCGATTCCTCCTGTTCCTTATTTTTTATTTTATTTTTTTTGTTAGGTTTTTGTTTTTTTTGTTTTTTTAGAAGTCATCACTAACATCATGACTCTTGTATACAAAAGAAAATCACAAAAAAAGAGAAAGAACAGCAAATCTGAAAAAAAAAAAATGCAATGAACACACAGACAGGACGTCTTGTTTAACACGTGCAAGTAACTTGACCTGCAAAGTCTTCGCTGCAGGAGGAATTTTGTGGCGCTGGTCTCTCGGTTGCCACGGTAACCGGGAGCCATGGCTGCGCAGGAAGGGACGGCGTCGTCGTCGAACACGGGAAGACGTCAGTTCCGCAGGATGTCGATCATCCTTACGAAGTGTTTATGGACTTAAGACACGTGGAGGCACTGGATTATTCAGTATCAGGCTAGAAGGTGCACTTCTCTGTTCTGGAGTCGTTTTAACTGCTTCATAACCACAGATATACGTTTCATCGTACAAGGAAGAAACCCCGAAAGGCCTTCATGACCAGGCCCATCTTTTTCTCTTTTTTTCTCCTCCTCAGAGGGAATATATATTTTCTCTAAGTTAAAAAAAAAGAAAACAAAAACAAATTAAGGCTTAAATCATTGGCAAAGAGAAACTTTGCATAAATGATTGAACTGTGATTTTTTTTTTTTTAATTTTTTTTTTTCGTGATTTGTGGAGCTTCCACGTTTGCAGCTTTGATTCAGTCTTATATGCACACTTTGAAGTTGTCCCAATATATACACACAATAATATAAATATATACATATATTATTTTTTTGGCTAAACATACATGGAAAGCGACATTCGCTTAATTTAGACACAAGCAATGGGAAATGGAGATCCATGGCAAAGCTGTTGGGTTTTTTTCTTTCTTTCTTTCTTTCTTTCTTGGAATTTATTTGCTACAAAATGTAACTGTACAAACTAAAAAATACTTTCTTGTGTAAAGTATAAATTGAAAAGCTGCCACACATGCTAGATGTTTGTCGGGACACTTGAGAACAATAATAACATTGTGTTACTGATTCACAATTAATGGGGACTTTTTTGTCGTTTTGTTTTAACATTCACTTTGTGATGGCAAACAATTGAAATGGAAATGTGTTGGAAATGGGCTTTCTAACTGTTGTGACTGGACAATTCTTTGTTTTGTTTTTTTTTTTCCCTGTGCATTTATTGTAAAGGGATGTATGGAAAAAAACGAAAATTACAATGGGACTAATGTAGTTGTGGTTTGGCTGCAGACTACTGAGGACGAGGATCCGAGGATAAATGGCAGCCCTGGCGTTTTTGGAATTAGCCATTTATTGTTGACGAACAAAAAAAAAAACAAAAAAACAAAAAAAAAAGCCTGCATAGGTGTGAAAACTCATGATCTAGACACCTAGAAAAACCGAGCCACTTTAAAGAATTAAGGAAATTTTTGGTCTTGTATCAGAAATTGATACAAGCTTATTTCTGGTTGCAAGATTTTTACTTGCTGAAGAAAAGAAAAAGGAAAAAAAACTAACGAAAAAAAAGCAACTTCGCATTTTGGCCTCTGATTGTTTGTATCTTTTTATAAATTTTAGCATTGAATTACTCTTTAAGGTGGCTCATCTGTAATTTTTTTCAGCTCTTGTGCATATTAAAGATAAAGAACGAGTTGAAATTCATTGTGCCTTTTGTTTTTCATTTCAAAGACTGAAAGCAGAGCAAATCTTTCTTAATAGTTAGCGCTTAGCATTGGAGGTGTTTTTAGGATGGGGTCTCTCGGGTGTCATGTCTCCGTTTCTCTGGAGTGTTTGGGGTGAATTATTATTTTTTTGTTTCTTTCTTTCCTTCCTTCTCGAGCCACTTTACGACAAAGCTTTCTGCTGTGCTCTGAACTTATACAATAATAATTCTGTTTTAAGTCTACTCTGATTCTCCTGGCTGACTTGTAACTGGTCCCTTCCATTCTCCACCTTCTCCATTCTCATTTTTGTTTTTCTTTTTTTATCCTATGCACTTCAGCTCTCTACAATTCCTGTCCAGCCCCTCCTCACCCTTCTTTCCCTTCTTCTAGAAACTCTCCATAACAGGCCATACTTCACTCATCACTCCCTCAGGACGTGCTTTATGTATCAATTATCCTAACCAAAATAAACTTGCTGTTAGCCATCTGTTCTTTATTGCTCTCTTTTAATTCACACTTAAATACAGTGCCCTTTGTTTTTTCTGTCCTTTTCCTGATTCTGTGTGCCCTACTCTACCTTTTCGTGTGTGCCTGTTGACTTAAGTCTCCGTACCTCAGATCGCTCTCCGGTGCAGTGGGTTCATGTAAGAACGTCTTTTCACTGAGCTCTTTTGATTTAGATAACTCGGTTCAAGCCGAATATCAGATGTGAGTTTGATTTGTTGTAAATTGTAATTTGTATAATGATTGCCATCCAAGGTGTGCGGCCTACTCGCGCACCAGTCGTAAATATACCCTGTGAAGTTGTGTTGTCACCGTGTAGTTGATGCCTTGACCAAGAAAGAAGCTCCTGGCCTAAGCTGGCTCACTATACAATTGGAAATCACTGCTATTGCACTCTGTGGTCAGCAGAAGTATTATTTAGTTACTTGTCTCAACAAAACACGCATGTTACTAAGCAAACTAACACTGATGCGTACTGCCCCAAGACTGGGAGCTTCACCAAACTTTGTCAGATGTGCTAGTGACATTGTATTAGACCAGTATTAGACCTCAGTTTGAGTATCTGGTGTTCAGTGATGGTGTAGTAGAAGACTTCCCAGGAGTGTTGGCTTGTAAATGTATTGGCTTTGCAGTGGGTGTTTTGTTTTGTTTAGTTTAGTTGTTTGTTTTTTTTAACCAAAGAGTACCACTGTGGTGAAGTCAATCGGCAATAATTTCCACATGGTGAATTATTTTTTCTGTAGTTATTTATTTCTTCATGATACTGACTACAAAATATTGGATTAAGGAAAAAGTAATGTGCTACTATGAGCTAAAACTATAAAAAAGGTAAAATGGTAGGTGTTGATATTGATGCTAGTTGAAGTACAATAAGTTTGTTAAATTTACAACAGCATCAACACGATTCCACCTTGTTTACCATCTATCAGTTAAAAGTGTGTGTGAGTATGTATGTATGTATATATGTGTGTGTGTGTGTGTGTGTGTGTATATATATATATATATATATATATATATATATATAATTTTTTTATTTTTTTTTTTGATAGATAGTAAACATAGTACAATAGTGTTGATGCTGTGATAAATTGAACATGAACTCTGCCAGCAGTGCACCTCAGTTGGTCAATAGTATCACTTAGCAGTGTAGTTCTGCAGCTTTATGCTTCAACCAGGCTGGTTTAAAAAAACAAAACAAAAAAAAAAAACCAGCCTCTGAAACTGACAGTTGCTGATAACATGAACAATAAATAATAATTGAGGCAAATGATTTGAGCAACTTAACATTTTCTTGCTAAATCTTTTTTGCTTGTTATTATTTTACATTTACAAGTTCTTAATACTAATCTTAAAATATCAAATACTAGATTTATAGTAAATAGATAAATGTTTTAATAAGTATCTAATATATATCCCAATAAGTAATTTCCATTCAGTCAAGCTGAGTATGTTTCATACACAACATAGATTTAAACAAACTTTTTAAGTTTTGGTTACTAGATAATTAATCTGTATCACCCTGTATATAGAGGTCAGGTATTGTATCAGAAGGGAAAACGTGGTATCAGTGCTTCTCCACTTCTGTATGACTACCTGTATGATTTGAGGGTCACTCTGAACTATTACACCTGATTCTTGCATGAGGTCCAGAGGGTCCCTCTCTCACGCTGCTGCTATGATTCTGGGATATTCAGTTGTACTGCATGGGGTGTTTTTCGCAGCTCTTAAATATTGCAGGGTGATGTGCGCTGTCCAGGGTGCTGACTTTCCTCCCAAAAACTGACAACTGAGAAACACCTGAAGAGCTGTGGCTACCACTAGAAATCTCCACAGGAGCTGAGCAACATGGCCTGGTAGTGTTTTGTTTGAGATTGGAGTAGTTTTTTAAACACTGTGTCCACGCAGTGTTCACTCTTAGACACTCCTACATTGCTGATTCACCATGTAGATGTAGCGTCAGAGACGACAGCTCATCTGGTGCTGCACACTTTCTGTTGTCCTTAATCAGTGGTCACAGGACGCTGTTGGCTGGATGTTTCTGGTTGGTGGACTATTCTCAGTCCAGCAGTAAGACTGAGGTGTTCAAACACTCCAGCAGCACTGCTGTGTGTGTTGTGCTGGTACGAGTGGACCAGACGCTGCAGTGCAGCTAGAGTTTTAGTTTTTAAACACTGTCCACTCACTGTCCACTCCATTAGACACTCCTACCTTGTTGGTCCACCTAGTAGATGTAAAGTCAGAGATGATAGCCCATCTGTTCCAGCACAATTGGTGTTGCTCATTCTCTCGTCCTTCTTCACCGCCCACAGGACGCTGATGGCTGGATGTTGCTGGTTGGTGGACTATTCTCAGTCCAGCAGTAACACTGAGGTGTTCAAACACTCCAGCAGCACTTCTGTGTGCGTTGTGCTAGTACGAGTGCATCAGACCAGGCAGTGCTGCTGGAGTGTTGAGACGCTGTGTCCACTCCCTGCCCACTCTATTAGACACGCCTACCTTCTTACCTACGATAGCTCATCTGCTCCTGCACATTTTGTGTTGGTCATTTTTTCAATGCTTGGTGGACTGCTGTGTCTGATCCACTCACACCAGCGCCACGTCAGTGTCACTGCAGTGCTCAGAATGATCCACCACAAAAATAATACCTGCTCTGTGATGGACTACAGTCTGTAGTTGTAGAAGTACAGAGTGCTCCCATTTGGTAAGAGGAGCTGATAACATGGACAGTGAGTGTAGATACAAGGAGGTGTACCTAACGAAGAGCTCAGTGACCAAAAATGTAATCATGAATACAAATAGTTCCTCTGTTAAAAATGATCTTTTCTCATGAGTAACATAGAAGGTTAGCCAAATGTGCAGCTGACGTTGGGTCGTTTCAGATGGAGCCTCAAAGAAATGACTCTGCTTTGATTCCAGGTGCTGTATTACAGAAACAATTTTTTTTTTAATCACAAGGTTGTATTACAGAAGCAAGTATTATCTTAACTGAAGAAAGGTATCTTCTCTCAGCTTCTTATCTCGTGTTTGGAAGCCTTCGGCCGTGTTGAAATTGGCCCTCTAATCACTATTCCCTGCTAGGGGTGTAACGATGCATTGCGAGACTAGTTAATAATCGATGTAAGTATGATACGACTAAAATCGAAAAATCAGATGTCAAATGAATCGATAGTGTTTTGAAACAGCAGAGGGCGCTGGCGCGGTCAACCTTGCTTGTTTGAATGTACGGTGTCTCATCAGTGTCAAAACTAGGGCGCGCGTTAACTTTTCACTCATGCAAATGTGAAACTCTGCATGAGCATGAACATTTTTCATTAGTTTTTATTTTCCTCTCTCGTCCTTTACTGTGTTTTTTGCTGATTTACATTTACGGCATTTAGCAGACGCTCTTATCCAGAGCGACTTACAAAAGTGCTTAGTGTTGGTTAGAGTATGAATCTCTATCTAGTACAAACAGGTTTAAGTCCAAACTACTCTTATACTCAAACACTGCCATAAACACAGGGCCAGTGCTGATACCTAGAAAAAAGACAATGCAATACCTAGCAAGACTGAAACACCTACAGAGAAGAGAACAAATACAAGACTACATACAGTACAAGTGCAGTACTTAGCCAGAGTTCCTAGAAGATGAAGTGCAATTACAGTTTATACCAGTACTTTAGTAGATCAGTGTTTATAAGTACTTTACAAAGAGATAGGTCTTCAGTCTGCGTTTGAAGACCGCGAGAGAGTTCGCTGTTCGGACAGCCAGTGGAAGTTCATTCCACCATCTGGGCTCCAGGACAGAGAAGCGTTTTGTTGCGTGTCTTCCATGAATCTTGAGTGATGGCGGGTCAAGCCGAGCCGTACTTGAAGCGCGAAGGGCTCGAGGTGCGGTTCGACTTTTGACCATTGCCATAAGGTAAGGAGGAGCTGGTCCATTCTTGGCTTTGTAGGCATCAGAACTTTAAACTGAATGCGAGCAGCTACAGGAAGCCAGTGAAGGGAGCGCAGCAGTGGAGTGACATGAGTGAACTTGGGAAGATTAAAGACGAGCCTTGCTGCTGCATTCTGGATCAGTTGTAGGGGCCTGATGGCCTGCAGAGGAAGACCAGCCAGGAGCGAGTTGCAGTAGTCCAGCCTTGAAATTACAAGAGACTGCACGAGCACCTGGGAGGCCTCCTGAGAGAGGAAGGGTCGGATGCGTCTGATGTTGTGGAGAATGTACCTTCATGACCGAGTCAGGTTGGTAATATGGGCTGAGAACGATAACTGGTCATCCAGAGTCACCCCAACGTTTCTTGCATCTTTAGACGGAACAATTAAAGAGTTCTCGAATGAGATGGCAAGATCCTGCTGAGGACCTGTAGTTCCAGGGATGAACAGCAGCTCAGTCTTGCTGGGATCGAGCTTCAGATGATGAGCTGTCATCCATGAAGCGATGTCGGTCAGACATGCAGAGATACGACTGCAAACCTGAGTATCAGATGGTGGGTTTGATAGTCTTATCACTTGTTATGAGCCTGTATTCACGTTAATTTTCTTTGATAAATAAGATATTAGCAAAACACAGCTTTTGTAGTTTTGTTGTAGATAAATAATAAAATGAAACTTGACGCATAATTTGAGTTTAGTTTGATTTTATAAAATAAAAAATAAATGTGAGAAAATTGCATCATGAGGCCAGCATCGTGAATCGCACTGCATCATGCGTAGAGTGAATCGTTACATCCCTATCACCTGTTTGCCCCTTCCAGGATTGATTCTGTCTTTAGCTTATGGAATAGATGGGGCATCTCTCTTTTTAAGGATATTTTTTTGGGAGGTGTTTTTGCCAGTTTTGAACAAATATCTGTCAAATTCTATTTGCCCCCTAATAACTTGTAATAACTCGATATTTTCAGGTTCGTAGTTTTGTCCAGAACCATTGCCCAACCTTCCCTTATTTACCTCCTCAAGATTTATTGGATAACTTTACAGGTAGTATTTCCAGACTATATAAACAATTACTGCTACAGGGGGAATGTCCCACAAACAAAGTCAGATCTGCATGGGAAAGGGAGTTGGGGAAAACATTTCAGGATGCTTGGTTGGAAAAAGCTGTGTATGAAGTTAATTATCTTTCGTCTTGCGCTTAATTTCATACAGTTTAAGGTAAATTCACACTAAGGGGTTCAACTCACAAATTTTACAGAACTTGGCAACCTGTTCTTTACCAGTTTAACCAATTATAACATCTGTCCTAAACTGACTGGTCCTTGAGGGCCTCTACCTGTATTTATTTAATTAGTTAATCACATTTTGTGCCTAACGTCTGTTACTTTCATTGCTATTTATCTATTTTTTTTCTTAGTACTATTTTGTATTCACCTTTGTATGTTTTATACTTAATCTCATTGTTTAGCTTAGAAATGTCACTTGTCTCTTCTCTTTTTTGCTTTCTCTCTAGACCAACTCGGGTGGGGAGGGGGGTTGTAGTAATTGTGGTTGTTAATGTGAAAATGGATATTAGCATTGTTTTTGTTACTATGAGTATTGTAACTTTAATTAATGTCCAATAAAAATATATATATATATATATATATATATTTAAAAAAAATAGTTACATCCCTATACACTACATAGGAAAAACTAGATCACTATACAGAGCACTATTATAGGAAACAGAATTTGTGATGACAGTAAATGATTTTGGACACTACACCATACAGGTTTGCTCATTACTTTCAAACAAAGCAGTGCGGTTCTTGTGTATTCAAAAGTATATCAGTTAAACACAGGACCTTAGATTTGGTCCCAACATTGATAGGGATACAACAGTAGCTGCTGTCTACTTGCTAGTTAGTTTACTAGCTATGACTTACGATCTGGGAGGTGAAAAAGCTCCAGATGTTGCTTCACTGGTTTTTGGTGGCGCGATATCTACAAAGAATTAAGCGTGTTGTTGTGATATAGAACGGGAGAAAGTCATCTGAAAGACTACAATTTCACCAGTGCTTGAGGTCTGTGGAGTAAGAGCCTTCATAATGTACCGCTAGCCCATTGATCAGTTCTGGCAGTAAGAAAATCTGCACAGCATGATGTCAGTCTTCAGAGAGCTCCCTCTTTTTCAGCCAATCAAATGCGAGCGTGATTAAACAGTAGACAGTAGAGAGTTCAGTAGACACAGTCGGAAAGGTACAATTGGAAGGATCTGCTCCAAATATAATGTGAACAAGTTCACTCAAATATTGGTAGGGACAACTCTTTATATTGTGGATTGTCCCAATGTGGGGCTAATAAAGGATTATCTTATCTTAATATCTTGTCTTATATTGGTAGGGACATGTCCCTACTGCCCATATGCAATGTGGGATTGTTTGAGTGCACTGGATAATCAGCACAAGTTTTTTTAAACACCGCTACAAATAAATGGCAGAACCTACAAGTTAGTACACTATCTAGTGAATATGGCACCGTTTCAAGAAGCTCTAAACTACTCAACCAGGATTGACACTCCACTGTCATGTCTTACAAACAGCTATGTGCACAGCTGAAATATAAACACATAACACAAGCATAACATAACATAAACACAAAACAATCAGAATATTCAAAACATTACCAGTAAAAGAAGAGCCACCTGTTTAAAAAACCAGAGAGAAGCAGTTCCACCTTTATTAGCATCACAACCTATAAGTAGCCGTAATGCTGTAAGACTTAAGATCATCTTAAAAGGTAATAGTGAGTAACAACTTTACTTTGTGTTGATGTTGAGATCGAAAGCATGTTGAGATCGACAGGTAACATTAACTACCAGCAGACCTCAGGTACAAACCTTAGGTGATTTAATAGTATCATGACCTGAATTATTTATATGGAGGTCAAGGGTCTAGATTTGCTCTTGACATTGGTGGGGATCTATGAATCTAAGTTACAGTTAGGGAAGAGAACATGATTGAATCTTTCTGCAGCTCTAGGCTGATGAGACGTTGACAGATCAGGGTTTTTTGGAGGAAATATAAAATTATTGGTGGGGACAATTCAGTAATCGCTGGATATTGGTGGGGACGCGTCACTTAACTTGATAATTCTACGCCTCTAATTCTGGAGGTTACATTTAATTCCCCTTTTTATTTTGACATGTTGCTTCATCATAGTGTCTCCCTGTAAACCAGTCAATCAGATAAAAATAAAAGCTCCTTTTATTCTAGGGCCAAATCACAGGGTGTAAAAGGGCATGTAGAGCACATCTGGACAGTTTTCACCTCAGCCAAAGTCACGTAGACATCAGAAAACAAGTTAAAATGCTGAATAAGTGAAGCAAAACTGGGATAATATTCACAAGGAAATAAATACAACTTTAAAGATGGATTTACCTCTAGACGCACTGGTGTTTATTGTTGGAGTAACTGCAGAAGGAGTTCAGGATGAAAATGTGATGTATACACTCAATATTCTTCTGTTGGTGGCAAGAAAGATGATTACTATGTCTTGGCGCAAACCACAATTACCAACCACAATCCAATGGCTCGAAAAGGTAAAACACTTGCTTTTAATGGAAGAAGTGACGGCGAAAATATATCTTGACATGTGTGGCCATGTGTCCCGATGGGCCCCAGTAATCACCTATCTCAACAGGTTAAAATATTCTCCTGGAACTAGACTGTGGTTTCTTACATTTCATTTATAGAATGTCAACTCTTGAAATGCATGTACCCTGTGTTTGTTAATGGAAATTTATTACCAAAACATTGATGCTAGACTGCAAGTTTGCAAAGTGGACTGCCTCCCCTTTTTAATTATTATTTTTTATTTATTTATTTATTTTTTTAAATATATATAATTGATTACAAAGTGTTGGATAATGTGTGTAAAGGTATAAACCTCAATAAAAAATTAAGAAAAAAAATGCTGAATAAGTGAAGCTTTGTAACCTGACCGCCAAGCATCAACCAGATCCTATTTGGCGCCAAACGTTTGGCTCCGCCCATCCCAGCTGAAAGGGGCGGTGCTTAAGTGGAGAGATTGCAGCGGCAGCCAATGAGAGTGAAGTTGGCGAGACTGTAACTGTAACTGTGGTCCAAGTTCAGACGCTGGTGACCAAAGTACCAGCGTTTCAGGGTCTTACTGTCAAATCCGTGTTATTAAAGTAAAGTAAACATGACTAAAGCCGGTAATGTGGACGAGCCTGCTCTCTTCACCCCGGTAACGGTCATCTCTCTGCTCGCCTGCGCAGCACAGTTCGCCGTTGGCTATATATTCGCACAGATATGGGGTCGAAAATGTTCTTCCACGGACAGGTGGGTTCTCGTGTGGCTGTTTTACGACGCCATTGTCCACATTACTCTGGTGAGTAACTCTTTCCTTAGGTTTGCTTTAGTCGCCGCAGTACAACCTCATTTCTTACCTGTGGTCATCTTCGTTGGACAGGAAGGCCCGTTCGTGTATATGTCCCTTGTTGGAACCGTTGCAACATCAGACAGCGTATTCGCAGAGCTATGTAAGTACGGATCTACTACATGGTTTGCTAATACACACACTAAACACTTCATTAGGTAAGTTACAAACCCCCCACCTTTGTTTCTACCCTCACTGTGCATGTTATCAGCTCCACTTATAATATAGGGGCACCTTGTAGTTCTTCAATCACAGACTGTAGTCCATCTGTTTCTCTGTATACTCTGCTATCCCTCTTTCAGTCTCTTTTTCAATGGACAAGGTCTTAAGGAACACCACACATCAGTTATTATTGGGGTGGTGGATCATTACCAGCACTGTAGTAACACTGGCGTGATGGTAGCATGTTGGTGTATGTTGTGCTGGTGTGAGTGGATCAGACACAGTCGCAGTGCTGCAGTAGTTTTTCAATACATCAGTGTCAATGCTGGACTGAGCATATCCAACCAGCCAAACCTATCCAGCCAACAGCGTTCTGTGGGCAGTGATGAAGGATGAGTGAATGACCAACACAAGTCGTACAAGAACAAATGAGCTATTGTCTCTAACTTCAACAACATCTACAAGGTGGACCAACAAGGTAGGAGCGTTTAATAGAGTGGACAGTGAGTGGACAGAGTGTTTAAAAACTACAGCAGCACTGCTGCCGCATCAATGTCACTGCAGCCCTGAGAATGACCCTCCACCCAAAGAATATCTGCTCTGTCGTGGTACTGTGGGGGTCCAGACCATTGAAGCACAGACAAAAAAGGGACTAACAAAGCATACAGAAATACAGATGGACTCCAGTGTGTAGATACAAGATCAGTGTACCTAATACTAAAAGGTGAGATTATGTGTATTGTTTAATGAGCTTCTATTACTCCTCTTGTAAGTGCTGTGATTAGTGGTCTGAAATGAGGCTTATGGCGACATCTAGTGATAAACAGTGGTAGTGTGCAACCTGTGATGATGTAAACATATCATCGCTGTCCAATGAAAAACATGTATTCTCAATTTTCTACATCATTTGAACATGTCAGTGCTAGTTTACATTGTGTGAAAATCTCATGATGAATGGACCAATAGAAGTGCTCCAAAATAGCTTGGAAATAATTCTGGTTCCATTGACTTACATTGAAAGCAAAGTATGTTTTTGTTCTCTCCTGTAACGTTGCAGTTTTGTAGATACTTGTTTTTTATTGGACATCAGCGATATCAGAACTATGTGTGGTTGTGTTACTCCTCAGGGAAAGAGTACGGTAAGGCAGACCAACGCTGGCTACACTCAGACCCAACCATAGTATCACTGGAGCTGCTCACAGTTGTCTTGGATGGATTTCTAGCCCTGCTTTTGGTCTACGCTATTGTTAAAGACAAGCACTACAGGTGAGACAGTGAATGTAATGTAAACAACAGCAAAACTGTGGTTTAAACTTAAACAATTTAAACTTTTCTTGGCCTCTACTGAGGAGTCTACTTAGTTGTAGTAGATGTGTGGTGCAGTTTTGTAGGTGTATTTTATTATCACTATTAAATTGCAGATTACAAGTCCCAGTAAATTATAATCAGTTTTTTAATGATATGTGTTTTAAACCCACTTAAACCCATAACACAAACACTTGTGTTATGGGTTTAAGTGGGTTTAAAACACATTATCTACCCAAGAATAGACCAAATCAGTTTAGTACAAAATGCTACCAAGCTTCTCACTGGAATTGAGATCATATCAATGGGCTTTGCCCGTACTGCTAAATCAGCAGCTGTATTTCTTGCCCTTTGAGCCTACCTGTGTCACAATGCAAACTTTGCTCCCTTCTCTCTCTCCATTCCAGGCACTTCATTCAAATCACCTTATGTGTATGTGAGCTCTATGGAGGCTGGATGACCTTCTGCCCAGACTGGCTGATAGGAAGTCCTAACCTAAACACCAGTAACTGGCTCTACCTGTGGGTCTACCTGGTCTTCTTTAATGGTGTTTGGGTGGTGGTGCCTGGACTGCTGCTCTACCAGTCTTGGAAGCATCTACAGAGGTCCCACCAAAGTCTGAAGAAGCGGAAGTAGATTTGGATTTATTTTGTAAATGGAATATTTTAGTGACCAAATCTCTTAAGACTGAGTCATTTTAACACATTTCCTGTCTATAGAAAATAACTAAATCTGTTGACTTGAAACTCATTCATAATTAGGGCTGTAATATCAGTGCACATGAATTTCTCAATAATACGTTGTGTTATATTGTATCAATTCTCGAAAAACACAGTATTCATTTTAAATGAATAGTTTATATGCATCTAATAGTTTACAGTGCATAGAATAGTATACAGTGCTTCCTTTTGTGCTGACCATTTTTAGAAGTCTTGTTACAGTCGGTGTTGCGTAAACAAGTAGCTAGAGATGGACCGATCAGCGTTTTTGAGGCCAGTTCCGATCGAAGGCAGGGCTACATGTAGTTATTAGCGCAAGCAAGTCATAAAACATGGTCCAAACTGGTTTATTACCATTTTTAATGAGATCATTTGAAACAGCATCATATTTTTTAACAAAATTAACAGTAAATAAACAAAGTCAATCAAACAAATATCCCCAAAACTGCAATCATTCAATGTAGACCCTTTATTTAAAATGAAAAAAGCAAATTAAATAAATCCAGTCAAAACTGGACTCATTGAACGCAGACTTTGGGTTATTTTAAACGATAATCTGTAATCATTAAATGTAGATCTTGAATTGTTGCTGCTGTTCTGTTCGTACCGGTCAGATCTGATCTGCACGGACACGCTGATTTTACACATTTTCACATACGGTAAACACTGCCAGACGGACAACATGCTTTCTATCAGCGCATGCTTTTCTTGCGAGGCCGCTGCTTTAGTCAGTCTGTTGAAAAAGAAAGGGTGTGTTTTTCCACCTAGTGGTTCAGATAGGAATTGCAGGGAGGGGGTTCTCCTCTTCCTGGATGAAACTCTAGCTGGAAATACAGAAATTAGGCTCATTTGTTTAACGCCATTGATCAGCTCTCGTGATCGGCTAAATTGGAGAAATATTGGCTGATCACCGATCACATATTTTTTATTAAAAATCGGCCGATACCGATACATAGCTGATCGATCCTTCCATCTCTAGAAGTAGCATGTTGGCACACCAGTAACAATAACATTAGCAAAACTATGAATGAGCACATATTTGCTGCATATTTATACTCATTGTATTTTATATTGCATCAAAACTATTAGTCAACATTGACCGTGGGTGCATCTGAGACACACCCTTTAGGTCTGTTGCGCCTTTGACACGCCCACCTCACAAAAGGTGTACAATAAAGCGAAACCTACAGTTACACAGTTTTGCAATCTCAGTTCTTATGTTCAGACGTTCAGTATTATTCAGTCATAAACACAGTTCACTCCATTGGTCTATCAGGATAATCATGTAATACAACAAAAACTTTTGGATCTCAGCGCAGTATTTGCAAACATCAGGGACTTTCAGTCTATCATTAGCTTAAATAAATCTGGCCATGATGAAATCCATGATTTTGGTGGCATGTCTCAATACATTGTAGTCATTCAGTGTAAAAGGTTTGTCCTCTACGTTGCCCTATTGTTCTGTCAGTTTACATACAAAACAATAAGGCGTGATTTTGGCTCACCCAGTCCTCTGCCTCTACTTCTATGTGAATATAGAAGTATTGAAGTAGCTTGAAATAATCTAGTATAAAGTAAAACCTTGTTATTCCAACCATACACTTGCTTATATATTTGAATATATCATTACCATTATAGTTCTCTAGAAGAGATTATTGACAATCTTTGATTAAAACAAATGCTGCTATTCTGAAACCAATAGCACTGCTGACACTGTTACCTTCTCTTGTGTATATAAAACTGTGAACATTTTTGAAGTTTAGTAAAAGTATGAACCAGAAAACCAGTGACTGGTCACTTAATTAAGCATGCCTACCTTGTATCTGTACTCTTTGTCCATTTCACCAGCTGCCCTTGCCATATACAATGGAGGAAATAAATAGTTGATCCTTTGCCCACTGACAGAGATATGAAGAGTCTATCTTTTTAAGGGTAGATTTATTTTAACAGTGAGAGAATATCCAGAAAATTACAAGAAAATGATCAAGTATTTGATCCCTCTAACAAACAAGACTTAATACTTGGTGGCAAAACCCTTGTTGGTAAGGACAGCAGTCACGTTTTTTGTAGTTGATGATGAGGTTTGCGCACGTCCGGAGGAATTTTGGTCCACTCCTCTTTACAGATCATCTCTAAATCATTAAGATTTTGAGGCTGTCGCTTGGCAACCAAAATTATAGACTGTTTATATCTTTGTCAGTGGGCAAACTTACAAAAACAGCAAGGGATCAAATACTTATTTTCTCCACTGTAGGTGCACTCTTATTTGCTACAGTTTTCTTATTTTCCATGTCTTCAACAATATTAAAATTACAACAAAATTACAAAAATAACTATCTTGCAATTATTAATTTAAGAAAACACTTGCTATCAATAATTTAATTTAACATGTTCTTAAAAAGGAAACAAAAAAATACAATACAACACTGAGGGCCCGTATAAGCCTGTACTTCTGTTCTTCACTAAATAACTAATATTAGTTAGTTCCATTAGTGCACAATTTATATTAATTCCTGAATAGTATACCTTGGGTTAATAACTGAATATAAATTATATTAAGTACTGTAATATAACATCAATTTAATATAGATACTTAATTATTAATACCTCCGTATTAGTTTTCAGTAGTTTTCAACCTTGTCTTTCTCAGTTTTTCTGAATGAGTCTGGCCACAGACAGAAAAGCTTGTTGCAGTCCCAGTCCTTTCAGTGCGCTGCATGCTTGGATCTCCCAAATTCTGTCTTTGTAACTCTCCATATCCAATTGCTCGGACACCTCGGTAACTATCATTGCATCTGGCAGGTCTGATTTGTTGGCCAGGACCATCAAAGGAATGTCTGTGGTGTTGTGGTCACTCAGGACTTTCTTCAGCGCTATCTTGGCCTCCTCTATCCTAGCGCGATCACTGGCGTCTACCACGAACACCAGAGCCTTGCAGTCCTCCAGGTAGTATTTCCAGTTGGCTCTCATACTCCCCTGCCCACCTACATCCCAAACAGTAAGCACCGTCTTCTTCGTCAGTTCCAAGGTCACCACATTGAAGCCAATGGTGGGAGAGGTTTGCATGACCACCCCTCTGTGAAACCTGTAGAGCAGTGTGGATTTCCCAGATGAGTCCAGGCCAATCAGAACCACCTTCTGAGTCTTGAGGAACTTCTTAGAAAGCATGTGCCCCATTTTCAACTCCCTCTAGCTGAAGAAAACCTGAGGAACACTGATACTGTTTGTTGCTAGCTACTGCAGGTTGCCCTGTATGTGTAAGACTTCCCTAAATACCAGTACCTTGTAAACACCTCCTCCTGCTAAACAAGTTCATCCACATTTTAAGATGAAGGTGCGCCTCCTTTAACGAAAGACCTTCTGCTTGCTGAACATCCTGTAATGGTTCCTAAAACATGTTTAAGATGAAGCATACTTATTAGTCTCAGATGAACAAATATGTGGGAGTGTGTCACAGTTAGGAATTTCTGTGGCAATTCAAATATTACCAAAGTAGTTTGGCTCAGTAGTGTAAAGCAGACAAACTATTACACACTGACTAATACAGTAGGTGGTGAAATATTTGAAATGCCTCAGTTCCAACATAAAAAACAAGAATCATAGATCAGCAGATGAAATGGTGAAATGTTTTAATTGGGTAATCTGAGTGATTTATGACTTACTCCTTCTGCATTGTTAGTAGAAGACATTGAGACATTTAATATGTTCATAATTAAGTAACTCTGAGTGGTTTGATGTGACCTCTAGAGAAAAATCTATATATACCTGCAGGGTAATTCACCGTATAATAATGAGTAAACATAACAGATATATATTATCAGGAATGGGTGAAAAATCCCAGTTCTAAAGAAGTTTAGATGCTGTGTGGAAATATAATAGAAATAAATGTAAAGCAAAACAGAATACTTTGATTTGCAAATTTACAAACGGTAGAACACAGTAGAACACATATCAGATGTTGAAACTGAGACATTTTAACATTATATGAAAATGACTACGTCTAAATTATAAATTTAAAACTTGACAGCAACAACACTTCTCAAAAAACTGAAACAGGGCCAGCAATAGGCTGGAAAAGTAGGTGGTACTATTAAAAAACAGCTGGTGGAGCAATGTGCAACTAAGTTACATGACTGGGTATAAAAGGAGCATTCTAGAGAGGCAGAGTCAGAAGTAAAGGTAGGCAGAGGTTTACAAATCTGAAAAACTGTCTAATAATTGTGGAGCTGTTAAAAAAACGGGTCTATCAGTATATACAGAGCTGGCTCTGGTGGGGTGCAGGAGTAACGCACGGTAAACATAAACATAAGCCAGAAGAACGGACCTCAGCACACAGTCCAACGTCACTTTTAAACCTCATTCTTTACTTTTATGTCATTTGTAGATTTCTTATTTATTTTAATGCTTTGTTTCTTATTTATTTATGTAAAGCACTTTGAGTTGCCACTGTGTATAAAATGTGCTATACAAATAAACTTGCCTTTCTTTGCCTTGCCTAAACATAGAATTGCATAGAAAGTTTTTGTCCCACCATCTAAACTATATGACATCATCAAATGGTTAAGAGAATCTGAAGAAAGTCCTGTGCGCAAGGGACAAGGCTGGCGGATCTTCAGGCCCTCGGACGGCACTGCATTAATAAATGAATAATTCTGTACTGGAAATCACTGCATGGGCCCAAGAACACTTTCAGATATCACCGCCTGCGAACACCACAATGCAAATTAAACATGTATCATTGAAAGAAGAAGCCATGTGTCAGCATGATCCAGAAATGCTGCAGTCTTCTCTGGGCCAAAGCTCATTTCAAATGGAAAACTGTTTTGTTGTTAGATGAATCAAAGTTTGATTTTTTCTTTGGAAACCCTCAAGAGGAGAGAGACCATCCAGCTTGATATTATAGAACAGTTCAAAAGCCTGCATCTCTGATGGTATGGAATTGCATTAGTGCCTAGCGCGTAGGCTGCTCACACATCTGGAAAGGCACTATCAATGCTAATCAGTATAATAGAGGTTTTAGAGCAACATATGCTCTCGCCCAGACAACGTCTCTTTCAGGGAAGACAATGCTGAACCACTTACAGCATCCATCACAACAGCTTGGCTTTGCAGCAGAAGACTCTGCGTGCTGAACTGACCTGCCTGCAGTCCAGACCTTCAGCATAGAAAACATTTGACGCATCATGATCCAGCAGGAAATACCCAGGACTGTTGGTCTGTTGAGCATGGGACAACATTCCTCTCCCAAAACTCCAGCAGTTGGTCTCCTCGCTTCTCAGATGTTCACAGACTGTTGTTAAAAAAAAAAAGGAAAAGAGCAGACGCTACACAATGGTAGACATGTTGCCCCGTCCCACCCTTTTTGAGATACATTGCTGCCATCTAGTTCTAAATGGGTTAACAATTTTCTTGGAATGGTAAAATGTCTCTTTTTCAGCACCTGATATGTGCTCTATGATCTGTTGGGTATTTGAGATTTCCAAATCATTGCATTCTGTTTTTATTTACATTTATTTACATTTTACACAGTGTCCCAACTTTTTGGAATTGGGATTATACATAAGTATAGAGGCAGGTATAGCTAAAGTACTAAGTGGGTTTTATTATTATTATTTATTTACTTCTCTATTCTGTGTTATGTACGTGAGGAGTATGGCTAGTAATGTGTATTTTATTTATTAATTTGTTTGTATATATTTTTGTGGTCTTTAAATGTTTATATTTTTTCTATGAATATTTTGCTGTATGTTTCTTTATAATGAACCCTTTCGGCATTAAACCACTCTGAATGACTCTGTTTACATCACAACCACTGAACTATGTCAGCTTTCAGTTTACTTGCATCTATATATACGGCTGAGCTATGAGATATGTGACACTTAATAACTTATATATATATAATAGTATATAATATAGTATATAATATAACAATAATGATATTGTATTATAAATAATGATATAATAATTGTTCAGCTTTATTGCTCTTGTGGGGGCTTTTCTTTTGTGCAGTGACCTTATTTTGAGGATGACGTAGTTCGGCAGCTCAAAACTCTATGGCGGTGGTTCTGTCGCCCACCCTGAGGACTGAGAGAGACAGACAGCGCGTTACAGCTGCCAACTTATCCTCTCTCGCTGGTAATACTGTCTGAAACGCCTCTAGTCTGTGTTGGGTATGTCTGGTGTTCGTTTCTGTGTGTTGTAAGTTGTCTGTTGTTTCATGTTTCTCTCTCAGTTCGCCGGGTTTCGTGATGGAGCGGTGCAGTAGGTTAGTAGCCAAGATAGCTAACTTAGCTAGCTAGCTCGCTGACGGTTGACAGTTAAAAGAAAACAGTTGGCTTTTTCTGCTTTTGCTTTCACATGCATTGCTCGTAAACACACAGAGAGAGTGTGTGCTAGCTGTAGACAACAACCCGGCAGTGTCGTCATCTCGTGGCTTTCTCAGCAACAAGCTTTGTGGAGCTGAGGCTGCAGGGTTGAACTTCATGGCTAGCTAGCTAGCTAGCTGGACTGCTAACTAACCCAGCTCGCGTATCGAGGTTAGTTCCGATTATTCGACCAGCAAACAACAGTTTCTATTACTGCAGCTCTGTTTTTGGGGGTACCGTAAAACATAGACTCGCTGTCAGTTTGCTGGGAACCGCTTGTTTCTAAAGTTAGCTTCTTATTTTATTCCGCGCTCCACCTTAAATGGTGCAGCAGTTAAGGTGGAAGCGGGAATTCAAAGAAGAAGGTTTGTTTACTTGGCGACAGCTACCCGTCACACCGAGTAGTGTTTGCTTGCGGTGTTTTGAGAGGCTCCTAGCAGCGACAGGTCAGCATTTAGCTGCTTATCTAGTTTTCAGACTGTGCCTGACTTACCGTACTCCTACAGCCAGCTAGCAAGCTGAGCTGCTGTTCTGTTCTGTAACATTTAAGTTATGAAGCAGTCGTGCATGGTAGTGGTAAGTGTATAGATATTAGAGGCTCAGTCCAGCCTCAGTGCTCGCTTATGTCCACGCCAGGTGGGTTGCTTTTGCCCTGTAGATGCACGTAAGGCTGAGTTGATGTCAGTTTGCTCATCCTGACTGTCATCTAGACTGTCATGAAAAAGATCTTCAGTAATATTGCAGGAAATACTACACAATTCCTGTTTCTGAATCCTAAAGTATGCTTAAACATTTAAAACATTTAAAGTAATACAGACCAGGTGTGAAATGCATGGTCCTGTGGGAGTCTGAGACCTCCTAATTAACCCTTTGGAGTCCCCACCACTCAGACTTCCAGTACTATAACACAGTACTGCAGGAAAACTGAAAGAAAGGAAAAACTGATTTTGGAGCTACCAAAAAAAAATGATTTTGAAGTCTGGTTCAGCAGTGACATATTACAATAGATCTTTTTTTGTAAGGGTGTGCTTGCCAGGCCTTGATTGACCTTGCATTACAAAAACAATGGCATCCTGTTTTCCTCTGGTAACATCCACAATGAGTTCTCAAGCTATTACAAATGTTTGTTTGTTTGTTTGTAACGCTTTTAACATGTCTTGGCATGGATGTGTGTGTTCAGTGTCAGCACTGCCAGTAGCTGCAGTGTGTCCTCCTGTAGCGGCGGTGTCTCTGCTCCTGCCCCTACCACCAAGTCCGACTCCCCCACCCTTCGGAGCATCAGTAGTGTAGCCATGGTGGACGTCAGCAAATGGCCCCTCTTCACACTCATGAGTGCACAGGAGATCGCCTCTGTACGCCAGGCATGCGTCTTTGGAACATCTGCCAACGAGGCCATCTACATCAACCATGATGATGAAGTGAGTGGGAGGTGTTGTGGAGTCAAAACATGTCTAAAACTGAACTGTACAGTAGATGCTCCCACCTTACAGCCTGGATGGTCTTTACTTTTGTCTATTTTGATAAACAACAGTATGTCAGCCACTGTCAGATTTGAGGATCATAGGATAAGATAATCCTTTATTAGTCCCACAGTGGGGAAATTCAGAGTTACAGCAGCAAAGGGATAGCAAGGCACAACAAATAGATAAATAAACGCTAGAGTATATACAATATAAATAATAAAAAGTCAAGAACTCTTAAGATTGTATTTACACATGCAGCTTACACTGTAATATTGGGTCCCATAAGCTTCCATTACTAGTTAGCTGCATTAGTGTTGTTGCCCCAAATTTTAATTTTTAAGAAACAAACATTTGATCCACTGCATTTAAGTTGGGGTGAAAATTGTTTGAGTTTAAGTAGGCCGATCGAAAGCAGATACTACTTGTAGACTTGCTGTGGAAGTGACCTTGGTTGCCAGTTGTAATTGGGCCAAAATGGCACCAAATGGTATCAGGAAAGATGAGATTTCCCTAATTATTGTTGGCACATTATTCCCACACGAGTTTTTTTTTCTTGCCAGCTTCCTCTCTACATTGTAAGGCAGGACAATGTCCCAAATATCAGCATCATCCAGGACAGATGTATTAGATGTGTAGGCTAGGGGCTAGGGGTTTTTCTCTTGTGTGTGTTGTTTATTTGTTTCTATGTGTGGTGTTTTTTTCTGCAAGGTGTACGTATTTGGGCTGAACTGCAGTAACTGTCTGGGTACAGGGGACAGTCAGAGCACCATCGTCCCCAAAAAACTGGACTGTCTGAGTGGGAAAAAGGTGGTTAGTCTCAGCTATGGCAGTGGACCTCATGTGCTCCTCGCTACAGATGGTAAAATGTGGTTTTAATTATATGTCACAATATTTTCATAACACTCATCTTTGAATTAAAATTAAACACTATCTGCCACATGTGTTTGCACACAGTGGAATTTAACCTCCACATTTAACCCATCCATGCAGTGAAACACCCACAAACATTCTAGTGAGCACACACACTAGGGGACAGTGAGCACTATTCACGGCGCCTGGGGAGCAGTTGGGGGTTAGGTGCCTTGCTCAAGGGCACTACAGTCGTTGGTCCCGGGGATCGAACCGGTGACCTTCTATTCACAAGACCGGATCCCTAACCTTCAGCCCACGATTGCCCTCATCTTTGGTCATGTTACAGTCAATTATATTAGTAATTAAATAGTATATTAGTAGTATATTAGTAATCAAGTAATTCAATGAAGTTTAATGACTTGTTAGAATCATTTAAGACTCCAGAAAACAATATATTTAAAAAGGCTTTTAAAATCACTGTTAAAACACTGCATGACCAAAAATGGATATAAGTGGGTCTGTCAATGAGAGACCCTTAGGAGAATTTAAATGGGTCCTTGTTAGAATTTCTGTTCACTCAGCGGCCAACTTACTAACACCACCCGGCTGTTATTACTATTAGTTATTACTGTATTATCCTGTCATACGAGATCTGGGTATCCGTCTCTTTGAATGGGGAGAAGTCTATAATACCTTAACTTGCAAACCATGCTGATATAAAGACACTAACTCATCACTGCCAGTAAGGAGAATTTTTATTTAAAATTTTTTTTAAAGAAAAGATGACAAATTGTATTTCAGAAACTTAGTACATGCTAGTCATGCTGTTACATACAAAGTATTTGTTTGTTTATTTGTTTGTTTGTTTTTGCAGAGGGAGAGCTATATGCATGGGGACATAATGGGTACAGTCAGCTGGGCAATGGAACGACCAACCAGGGAGTGTCTCCTGTGCTTGTGTCCACTAACCTGCAAAACAAGAGGGTGCTTGAGGTGGCCTGTGGGTCCCATCACTCATTGGCTCTAACCCATGATGGAGAGGTGAGAGAGGATGGGAGATTAATGCCCCTGTCCACACCTATCAGGGGGTGTTTTTGATTCTGTATTCTGTATTTTGGCCGCCCACCTGCCTGAGAGGGTTCAATGACTACTAACTGAAGTTTTTGGGTTGCAGTCTGTTTTGTGCATGTTCTCACGGTGTTCTTCTTGAGGTGTGTGTGACATATTTTATGAGGTGGTTGTGCCCGAGGCTTGCATGATTGCTCGTGAGCTTTTTTAAGTCACATTTGCATTCTCCTGGTGGAGAGATTTTCAAAAATGCTGTTTGTGTGAACAAGGGGCGAGGCCTCTGGTGAACCTGTATCAGGGAACTTTTCATTTTCATAATTCTGCATATAGAATTAAAGGAATCCTCCAGCAGTTACTTTAGTATCATATGGTACGAATATTTCCTGGATCTAGTCGATTATCATGAACGATAACTATTCTGAACAGACTTTGATAATGCGGCACACAATGGCCAGATGCCATAAACCTCACTGTGTGTTGTAATTCTTACTTATTGATTTTTTTGTCCTAGATGAAGTTAGGGGTGTAAGAAAATATCGAATATCGAGATATTATGTTTTGTGATACTGTATCGATTCTCAGACACAGATTTCTGGCAGACAGTAAATCATTGTGTGTTGTGTTTAAATCTCTGATCACTAGCTGGCAGTGTTGTAATCCATTTTCAGCTCCACTCCAACAATAACAAGCAGCACAAGGGCGCAATGCTATTGTAAGAGTTAGCAAATCTGTTCATATGGTGGTGTGTTTTAATAGTAGGATTTGAAAAATAACAAAATATTTATTTGCTTGCAGTATCGCAATATATTGTGATATATTGAATCGTGTAAAAAACTGTATCTCGATACATATTATATCGCCAGGTACTTGCCAATACACAGCCCTACTTGAAGTGTAAATTACACTGATAGTGAACAGAATACTTTTTTTCTTACTTCTGTGAGCGTTTTGCCCAGCATAGCAGTTCATATGAACATGGGTTGATACCTTATTCTGTATAATTAGAGAATTCCTGTCGCATCTGAGTAACATGTTCCACGTTTCAGTGTCTAATCCAATAGTCCTACCCGGTTCCCCTTCGTCTCACCTCAATTTTCTTTCTCAGTACATCTGATAGTGGCTTAGAAATTTGGGTTAGTTGCATATTTAAAAAGCATTAGAGAGGATTTAGAAACACCCAGCTTGTTCACAGTTAGAGCAGTTGGCTGTTTAGCCATGGTGTTCTAGCTGTAATAGGCAGCATGTGACACAGGCACTAAACCTAAAAGGCCATTGTTCTCTCTTAAGCCTCAGAGTAACCTGCCCCTGTGTGTTGTATGGTTATTTCTTTTATGCATAATATAATATATTAACGTGTAGTTTATGGTCCTCCAGTGGAGGCAGTATGCGTTTCCCAATTACCTTAATTTTAAGTCTATGTGCTATTGCTTTAGTTCGGTTGAATCAATGACTGGGCAAAAGGCAGCTGTCTGGGATTTGGCCTTTGCACTGAGGACCATGAAAGTCAAAATACATATCACGAATCCTTTAAAGTAGAGATGGCACAAACCTGATACTCAGTATCAATATTGGGTCGATACTGACTGAAAATGCTGGATTGGACATTGGAGGGGGTCCATTAGATTGTATCCGTGCCTTAAGTTTCACAGCAAATATGAAATGCAGTAAAGTAGGGGCAGTCGTGGCCTGAAGGTTAGGGATCCGGCCTTGTGACCGGAAGGTCACCGGTTCGATCCCCGGGACCGGCAAGTCATGACTGTAGTGCCCTTGAGCAAGGCACCTAACCCCAACTGCTCCCCGGGCGCCGTGGATAAGGGCTGCCCACCGCTCCGGGCACGTGTGCTCACCGCCCCCTAGTGTGTATGTTCACTAGTGTGTGTATATGTGGGTGTTTCACTGCACGGATGGGTTAAATGCGGAGGTCAAATTCCGCTGTGTGTAAACACATGTGGCTAATCGTAGTTCTACGTTCTAATCGTAGTCCTACGTTCTACACGAATTTTTTTTTTAATTTTAAAGTAGTTCATGTCATAATTGTCCTATATTCAAATTCCAATCACAGTCTGATTTTGCTATAAAGTTGTGGGATATTTTAATTTACTTCAGTTAGTTATAATATTAATGAATTATAGTAAAATATTAATAATTATAATAATTTATAATCTGCTATGTATTTCTTAATGTATGGTAATTATGTTGGAGTAGTTTGAATATTTCTACAAGGAAAGTTAATTAATATCAGTATCAACTGGATCATTACAGTATCTTTATCAGAAAAGTAAAATATTGTGCCATGGGTCATTTTTTTGTTACCTGTTTGTTTGTATATACTGTGTTTTTCTTCATTTCCATATTTATATGTTGTTGTTTTTTTTTTGGCTCAGGTGTTCGCCTGGGGCTACAACAACTGTGGTCAGGTGGGTTCGGGCTCCACTGCAAACCAGCCCACACCACGTAAAGTCTCCAACTGCCTCCAGAACAAAGCGGTGGTCAGCATAGCCTGCGGTCAGACCTCCTCTATGGCTGTGTCAGACAATGGGGAGGTAAAAATAAACTTGCACTTACTTTCCTTACACTGGTTCAGAGCAAACGGTAGCATTTACTTGGCTCAGAGAACGTTCTTAGTTTTGACAATGCCACAGAATTAACAGATTTCTGGGCTTTCTCCATATACTGTGTTTATTTCACCTGTTACGTTACGGAAACTTCCATCCAATACACACCTCTCTGATACACAGACCATCATATTTTCAGTGCGGACTGTCTTACAGTCTTATATATTGTCTTAATATATTGGCTTAAATGCACTGTTTTAGGAGAATATATGTTATTGGTCAGCTTTAGGAAAGTACCTTCAGTTATGAGGAACTTTCCAAAGGTTGATCTTATTTTATCTCTTTAAATATACACTGAAAGGTTCTCTAGGGAAGTGAAAGTGGTTCTTCTGTTACAAAGAACATTATGGCACCTTTATTTTCCTCAGTTTCTAACCATGTTTTGTATGTTTCTTAGGATTTTGCTGATCTCTGTTTGATGTAGGCTTTAATAATGGCATGTTTTTCAGGTGTATGGTTGGGGCTATAATGGTAATGGACAACTTGGCTTGGGGAACAATGGGAACCAGCTGACTCCATGCCGTCTTGCAGCACTGCAGGGTCTGTGTATTCTGCAAGTAAGAGCAAAGTCCTGCATGGCCTACTGCTTTTCACCAAAATGTATACATGGTATATGACTCGTGTACACCTGGCCGTTTCATGTCTTGAGCGTCACTAATTTTATCTGGATGGACATTATCCACGTAATTTGCATGTTTAAACACACCTGTGATGCGTTTAAAACAGATTTAAAACCAGTTATACATGTGTAAATGCATGCATCTCCCACATTCTGCAACCAGAAGCCCTACGAATACTGTGATAGTGTCTCCCCCTGCTGTTCTACATTTAAGGGGAAAACCTCCTACTTGAGCTCCACTTGGCTCAGAAGAGTTTCTCCTCAGTTTGATTTAGTAGCCTCTATCAGTCTGAGCTAGTTAGTTGCTGTATATGCTTTAATTATAGGGTTTTCTTATTACGTGTTGCATAGCAATCTGGTTTCAATCCCATTGACTGGATGGAGACACATTTGATCACCGAGTGTAAATGCAAGTCACAGGAAATGACTAGGTGGTTATACGTTTAGATAAATAAAAAAAAATCAAAGTTAGGTAAATTAAAATAACTCAAAGAAAATTGTTTAAAGTTGTTTGTCTTGCCACTGTATCCTATTTGTAACACTCTCTATAAATTCATAATTAAAACAAATGAGCATA